>CAUYQU010026634.1:0-72783 GCA_963574635.1 Cheracebus regulus | reverse complement strand
GTTATTAGTTTCTTTGCATTGGTTTAGAACATATTCTTTTAGCTCACAGAAGTTTCTTATTATCCACCTTCTGAAGCCTAATTCTGATGATTCTTCACACTTGTTTTCTATCAAGCCTTGTTCCGTTACTGATGAGGAACTGGCGTCCTCTGCAGAAGGAGAAACTTTCCAATTTTGAGTGTTCTCATTTTACAGTGGCTTCTTGGCATCCTTATGGTTTCATCCGTCTGTCGTCCCTGTAATTACCAACTTTCAAATTAGGTCTCTGAGTGGACGTCGAGCTTGTTAATTCCCAGCTCCGGAATCTATGTAATTGGCACTGTGGCGACCCGCAACGCTAGCTAAATCAGCAGCGTTGAAATTCGTGCTGCTTTTCTGCCCGGGGGTCTCCGGTCTCACTTCCCTCTTCAGTCCCTTTTTCAATCAGCTGGATGGTCTGCTCTGACTTCCCAGAGCTCCAGACATCATCCAAAAGGAGACTCAGTCCCGTTTACTCCGCACCAAGAGCCGCCAAGCTGAGGCGCCGGCAAAAAAGCCACGCCAGCAGAAAGGGTTGCGCTGGTGACCTGTGGGGCTCCTCCACTGGGAATGTCCTGGTCCTGGGCAGCAAAAATTTATTGGTAAGTGTGGCGTCCACTGGTTCTTTGTGCTTTTACTGGGGGCTGCAATCCTGAGCTGCTAGTGATCGGCCATCTTGGATCTCTCTCCCTCTTGGCAACTTTACTTCCAAATTATTAACATCAAGTTTAGGTGCTTCTTATTTGCACTCTGGATAAACCTCATCTACTGCTTTTTCAACATACCATTGTCAATGAAAATATCATCATAAGTTCAAGAATCTCTGTTGAGCTAACTCTTCTATAAAATTCAATTTTAAATCTCCTTGCTATACAAAGCCCTCTGCAGTTGTCTTTTATTCATTAACTCTATCTACCTGTATATGTCTTAGTGTTTTTACCATGACAAATAAAATGATAGTGTCTACACAGACTTGCATATACTACAGGTAGACTATTATATTAACTTTTGCCTAACCACATCCTATACACACTTTCCTCCAACCATTTACTTAAGCTCTTCTCATCATTTATTCAATTATTCATACATTCAAGCAAATATCTTTTAAATGCCTTCAATCTGCCTGATATTGTCCTGATTCTGGAGACATAATGTTTAACAGGACAGTGTAGACATCCCTGATGTCAGGGTCTTATAGTTTAGATTTGAAATAAACATTACAAAAAATTTTGAAGAAAGTAGTTCATCATACTGTACAACTATGAAGAAAAAATAGCGGGGAAAAATTTGGCTGACCTGACTTTCACTATGCAAATGAAGCTCAAACTGATATCTGTAAAGTAAGTTAGAGTTAGGCAGGTGAGCAGGAGGGAGAGGAGTGTTTCCAGCAGAAGGAATTATAGCATGTGAGGAGGCATTGAAGATAGAAAGTACACTTTAAGAATAAAATCAGGGGAGTGGAAAGGAGAAGAAGTTTGATAAGTAATCTAATAACTCTCTAGTTTCTTTTCATATCTGATTTTCTACTTTCAAGTTTCATGGAACAATTTATATTTCTATTCGATTCTTTTAAAAACCAACTCTATTTTATTTCATGCTGTTGCTATCTTCAGTTAAGTATCTGTGATAGTTACTACTGAGTATCAACTTGATTGGAATTGAGGGATACAAAGTGTTAATCCTGGGTGTGTCTGTGTGGGTGTTGCCAAAAGACCCAATGGGGAAGGCAGATCTGCCCTTAATCTGGCTGGCACAGCTTCCAGCAAATAGTGACTATTTTAAGATCTAAATAACAGTTTTATTTTGACCAACTATAAAATAATTTAGCAATGCAAAAAATACTTAACAGTTATTGCCCACCAAGTATTTCCAAGAGAGTGGCAAAGACAGACATATTTATAAAATATTCTGTTACAAAGTATGATGTAATAAGTACTATAACAAAGGTTTGTATAAAATGTCCTGGCACATAAGCAGCAAGTAGAGATTAATTTCAATCAGGACACTCTGCAAGGCTTCGAAAAAAAAATTAATTAGATTTTGAAGACAGGAAGGTATGGCACCCAGTGTGTGGAAAAGGGGTCATTTCAAGGAATTCTATTATCGTTACATTGCTTAAATGTTTTGAAGGTTCCTCATTGTTCTTAGGATAAAGTCCAAAATACTGACTAAGGCCCATGAGGTCCTAACTGAGTTTGTCCCTGTTTATATTTCTAGCTTTCTTCTTTGCTATTTCATATTTAAAATGATTAAGTCAGTGAATTTTTCGTGAGTTAAGCAACACTAAGTATTTTTGATAAGCATTTTTAAATGCATACCCATGAATTTTTTACTTTGTTGCTTAAATGCTGATTTAATTTTATAGTTAGGCATGTCCCTATGAAATATCTTTTTCTCAATTTCATTGTGAAAATAAAATGCATATATTCATTCAATTTCATATTCGAATCTCACGGAGATTTATTTTGTAAGAAAATCTTTAAATGTAGTTTGACCCAAGGTTCACATAACAACTGAATATCCAGATAATATCTTATGATTGTATAATATAGTATTGCATCTGGAGCACATTACGTTAAGTGAAATAAGTCAGTCACAGAAACATAAACACCAAATGGTCTCATTTATATGTAGAATCTAAAAAAGCAAAACTCATAGAAGCAGAGCAGAATGATAGGGACCAGGGGATGGAGTAGTAGTGGAGGGACTGGAGATCTATTGGTCATAAGATATAAAATTCAGCCAGACAGTTGGAATAGATTCAGGAGACCTATTATACAACGTGGTCACCATAGTTAATAAAAATATATTGTATACTTTAAAAATTGCTGAAAGCATAGATTTTAAGAGTTCCTAATTTATCCATAATTTGTATATTAATGACCTTTTGAAATGATAACATTTTGTACCTATTTGGTTAAGTAAAACATATTAATAAAATATATCACTGCAGTCTCTGAATCATTCATGTTATAAACAACACTAAGTCAGAAGGAAGAAAAGATGTATGGAAGGAGAGAAAGAAGAAATATATGTATATTCTAACTAGTCTCAAAACATAAAATTACATATAATTTTAGCATAAAACTCATGAAGTTCTGTCTGCAAATCTGCATGTTAAGTTACTGTTCTGGTCAAACCAGTTAGTCATAATGAGTATAGTAATTTAATTAAGCAGATACTCATTAATATAACTTTTAAAAATGGAAAATAAATTTTAAAAGTGGTTGATATGCTCTCCTTATTTTTACAGGATAGCTTCATCACTCAGATCTTTTAAACAACTTACGTCTTCATCTTTAGACATTAACATCCCTAGATCATCTTTCATATTCCAAATTCAAATTTGTCTGTACTTAATTACTGGTGTTTCTAATAAACACCTACAAACCAATATTGGTAGGTGGATCCTTATTCTCATGTGGGTTTTGAGAAGTTTCTCAAAGGGGTGGTATTTGGGTTGCACATAAGAAAATGAATAAATTTTCTTTGGACAGTAAAAACAGTAGGAAGACTTTAGTCACCTGCTTGTTAGAAAGCAAGTAAACAAAAAATTATAAGAAGACTCCAGACTGAACATGGGGTTAGACTCTGGTATGAGTAAGAAAAGAAAACCAACTTCTCAATTTCAGAAAGAAAAATTTCAACTGTGGTGGACTGACTCAAGAGGCACCTAGTTTTACAGGTTAATCTGGACAACAATAAAATTTTCTGGCAGTCATATTTTGAACATGATGCAATTTTTAAAGTTGTGCAGATGTTAACATGTAAACCAGAACAGAGAAGTATTTCACAAAACATACTTTTTGCCAGAGAGCAAAATAATACCACACAATTCTTGATTATTCTGACTTTTAGACATAGAATTTGAAGTTCTCTTTCTCAAAATTTCATAAGGCATCTTTAATGTTGTTCTTTACTTAACAATTCAAAACAATAAGAAAGTATATGTAATAGAATGATCAATTTAGGTTTTTATTTTAAATATCCCATTTTTTCTCTGTTTTCTCAATTCAATGTCTATAATTTTTATTTCTTATCAGTAATAGCAGCCCTCTTAAGTGTAAACTCAATCCATTATTAAAATTAAAACAAAATTCAAAAAATATTCAAATTATTTCAAAACCAACATTGTTTTAAAATCATGCTGTTGCTAAAACTGCATATATGCATTTTATGTGTAAAACAAGGCATATTGTTTCTTATGCAACATCTAACATTTAATTATCACAAAATACTGTGAAATATATACATTATCTTAATTTTAAGATGAGAGATCCAAGGCTCAAAGATATTGAAAAACTTTGATAGATATTAAGTGCTCAATCTGGGATCCAACTCTTATCTATGTTCTTCTTCAACCATAAGTTGGTATAACAAGGAACAAAATGTATGATTAACTCTGTCCTATGTTATGATAGAGAACTTCCAGAGAGTGACTATAAAAGAACATTGCTATGAAGTTGTTTGACAAGTGATGACAGAAAAATGAAAAAATGTCAAGACATGAAGGCATCCAAAGTAACAGTGAAAACCATCCATTCAGTTGAGTGAAGCTCATATTAATTTCCAAGAAATTCTGTTTTTTACTTCCTTTTTAAAGGTTTCTTCTCAGTATTGAACAATAAACTTAAATCTTCTACTGCAACTGGGAGGTTTTCTTAGTCCTGAATTGTTTAGTGTCAAAGTCACTACATAATTCTGCAAATAAATACAAACTATATAAGTAAAATAAACATGATCTTTGTGTGTGATCTGGATAAATTAATGCATATATATTTGCATGATCTTCAGTTATAATTGAATTTGAAATAAGATCAAAAGCCAAAATTTGGCAATATTTAGCTTTGCTATAGTTTGTTAATTAGTTTTTGATGAATATTTTATTTAAAAAAAACCCAACTGATTCTAACTACATGTTACAAAAGAGTAGGGGAGAAAATCTTTATATCTACCAAAACAACAACAACAACAAAAAAAATCAGAAAAACAAAATTGACACCAGCCTTATAATGTAGGTTTCACATAGCTTGCCATTCTAAATTAAGGTTTGATATTTATTTTGTTTAGGTTGCCTCCTGATGAGACTCAAGGTGGTTTATGAAAACAAGTTGATTAATTTAGTCTTCTAGGCACATATTAAGGATCATGAGGTCATAGGTTTGCACAGGTTTGGATATGCAAATGTTCTGTAGTAGCTTAAACTGTTACTATGGGAAAAAAAATTAGTGATGTCTCACTAATTGTTTTTTTACACAGTTGAAGAGGTGCTGAAATTGGTAGACAAGAAAACTCTAGCAGTAGGTGGAAAAGAGATAATTTTGGGAATCGGCATATGATTTGAGAAATTCAGATATCACAACAAAGTTCAAAAAAGAAATCAGAACTCACATTTTCTATTATTATTTATAAAGCTCAGACTTATTATAAATCCAATAAAATTACTGAAAATAGGCTTGCTAATTCTAAAAAATCTCAAGTTGTCATTTCACGGTTTTTATTTTTATATTTATAGATACAGCTCCTTGCCTTGACTATTTATTGTATGTGATACATACTGACACATAATATGCACTGAAAGATGTAGTAACAAAGATAATTTTTCTGCAGTAATTTATGCACATTTGAGTCTGTGTCATAAACTATTCATACTCATGAAATACAGAATCAGTTCAGAAAATTGCTCTAGGAGATAGAAGGTCTTGAACTGGGTGCCTTCACTATTTAATATCTCATTGTATGCTTTTTAAAAAATCATGTTTTTCAAATTTGACAAATAATATAATTTCTGCCAACTCATGGGAAAAAATATCAAATTTCACTTGTAATGCTAGAAACTAGATAAATCCTTCTTCATCTACTATTGATCACTTTTGAGTATGAGAGGCCATTTTGTTCCTGACATTCTGAGAACTAAGTTGCAGTATATAGTACCTATATTAAATAGAAATGTATAGGGTTAACATAGTAAATATAGTATAGCATAAAGTAAATATGAATATAATAGTAACTTTTTTACATTCAGACAAACACATGTGCTCCCTACCCTACTTGGTAAGCAATGGATCCATTTATTTGTAATATTTAAAGGGTAGTCTGTTATGCTGGAACTGATCTACCACCTTATCCTCATACATACTAGGTTTTGAAAAAACTGTGTTAATTGACCTATCCGTGGCAGTCCACAGTCAGAAATTTGTACATTAACTGTTAAGTTTCCATGCCTTCTTCTCCTTCGTAGGTAAGAAAAACAAAATACCCCATGAAAATGAAAAAGTTTTTCTATTTATACCAATATTCTATGTGTGAATGTATTGAATCTCATTGTATTTGGTTGCCAAATTATCATTCTAGCAACATTCTAAATTCTGTCTTCACTTTTGGGTCCAAAGTTCTACCTCCATTTTTTGGCCATCAAATCTAACACTCATAATATTACTGTGATCTCTTGTATGCAAATATATCCAGATATTTATCATTTTCACTTTGCAGTTACATTGCTTCCTTTCCATTTCCATTGTTAGCATATCAGTCCAGACTGGTCACTTTGTATCTATATTATTTTGATAGTCTCTTATGAAAAGTTATATATCTTCTCTCTCTACCTAACCATTTTTCTTAATACCGGTTACTGAAGTTGTATTCTTGAATCCAGAATGATTCAAATATTTCTTTCCAGTACCAAATACAGTCAATTATTAGAAGCAATTTCATCCTCTGTGTTGAGAATAATTGTAAGACTCTGAAGAGAAAGAAGAAGATAAATATAAGAAATGCAATAAGAGACAAAGGAAGAAGGGAGAAGACCTGATGACAATAGTTTGAAAACCATCAATAATAAATATAAGGGTAAAAATTATTTTGCTGATAGCCTTAGTCATATGATGTCTTAAGTAATGTCCAAACCATTTCTCATAGATGTATTTTAAAATTTTTATTCTTTCAAGTGCATAATTTGAGAAACTCCAGATATAGCTCTAATTTGTTCTAATGAATATTTTAAACACTGATAGTGTTTCAGGAGCTTAAGGAAAGGTCAGTAAAGCTGGCTTTCCTTTATTCTAAAAAAAACAAACAAACAAATTGCTTATTTAGGTTTTGTATACTGACTTCTATTGTAAAAATATGCTCATTAAAATTTAAGATATGACACAGTTCTTTTTCCTAAACTCTAGTTTTGTACCTCCAAATGCAAAGGATGATCATGTATTCTATTCATGCTGTTGATGATTATCTGTTGTTACACTTCTGGTTAAGACTTATTTTTAAAATATCGTTCTTGAGTTATAATTAAAATTGCATACAATTTACTAGTTTAATTTAATGTCTTTAGCATATATACAGGACTGTGTAATCATGGCCACAATTATTAGACCAAAAAGAAACCCTTTACACATCAGGGTTAGACCACAATTATTAGACCAAAAAGAAACCCTATACACATCAGGGTTAGACCACAATTATTAGACCAAAAAGAAACCCTATACATATTCCCTGTTCCTTTTCACTTGCTATCCTCCAGCCATAGGCAACTATTGATATACTTTCTGTAAAGCCTTGTGATGTATAAGCTATTTTCCTTGTTTTCAAGAAATTTTCAGGACAGTGAGAAAAACATACATCCATAAATAACCATATCAATAAGCATGTGGATTTTTCTCCTAGTTTTTTTTTCTGAATATAACAGAAAACCCAAAGCAACAGGGATTTAGGAAAGATTTGTGTGATCACATAAAAGGAGTCAGGAGGTACAAAATTCAGTAATGGTTTTTCAATTTTATGAAATTATCAGAGACTTACCTTTTTTCTTTTTCTTCTCTAATATTATTATGCCTGCCTTCTTTTTGAATGGTTATATTATGGCCCAACATGCAAGCACCAGGATTTATGGATAAAACAAAAACCAAAAAGACAAATATGGGAATGTTGAAAGTATGCATCTCTCACCTGGCTCTGTTTTCTTTAGCCAGTCATACTGGACAGCATTTATAAGAAATCTAGCAGGAGGGAAGGCATGGTATTGGGGATTTATGGTTAGATGCATTCCCAACTTGAATTATAATTCAAATTAGAATCTAAAAAGCTAATCAGATTATTAAATTAAATTAATTAGAATTAAATTCTGGACTCTAAGGAAAATAGTGAAATTAAATGTTTAACATTAGAAAATGAGTACTTCTAGAGGGGAGAACAAGAAAACTCTGTATGCAAGCTCAGAGACTGGAGATATTACTTCCAGTTAGGTGAATGAGACAAAGACAATGTAGTCTTGAAGGGTAGGAAGATTTCACATATTAGATGAAAGTAACAAATCACAGGAAATGCCAGTAACAATATTGTTTCTGGGAGAGCTCAGACTCTACACAGAAATCAAGTTAGAAAATATTTCAGTTTCTCTGATTCTCCATTGCCTTCTGGCTTACAAGTCCTCTATACAGGGAAGTTGCAGAACAACAGAGTAAGGCAGTCAGAAAACAAAACAAAAATTTAATTGGTTAAATATATATATATAATATATATTACATTAAACACACACACACACACACACACACACACACACACACACACACACAGTTAAAAAATCTCTGGAATTTCCTAAGAGAAAATAGCAGAGAAATACTCATTTAAGAAAATCCACCAAATCTTGGTAGGAACAGGGGAATCTGCGCAATGAAATGCTTGATTATCATTTTCCCCAACTCTGTGATGAAAGCTCTGCCTTGAATACATGTAGTCAAAAAGTTGGGGTTTCCTTTGTTATACTCAAGTGAGTTAGAAGTCAAGCACCACACTCTGAGTTTCAATTCAGAGTCCTTTATTGTTGGCGGCCGAGAGTCAGCTCACGCTCAAAAACCTCTCTGCCCTGATGAAGGGAAGATAAAGTCATTTATACCAATTGTTAGGGAGGGAAGGGGGAGCCTAGCTGAAGTGGAATTTTACAGAGGCAGAACAAGCAAGTTAGAAGGGGGAGCTGGTTACCAGGAGGTAAACGGTTCTCATGATTGTTGCTTACTAAGATGGGTAATCACAATAGCCAGGGGACTTGCCAAGCAGGACATGGTTACAATGGTTACAAGTTTCTGGGTACAGCATGACACAGCTGTGCACCTGAAGGGGGAAGGGGTGGGGAGGGTGAGGCTAAGATGGAGTTAGTTGGTCAGGCTCACATTTAAAATGGAATCTGTTTGGCTCACTTCACCTTGTTTTCCCAGTCCTCATTATGGTACTAGGGTTTCACCCAAGAAAGGAGTGGTTTCTGCCATTTCTGACTTCCACAGCTGTGATGTACAGAAGCTCTATTTTGGGTACATAACAGAGATAACTGTTACCCTTTTCCCTCATTGTGTTCCTACCCATACAGTGAAAACTCTACCCAGTGCATGAAAGTCTGAGAATACTGGAACCCTTATAATTGCCACCACAGGAGTTTCTATACTGGAAAGGGGATAGAAAAAAGAACAGAAATTTCACACTGTCCCCAGGAGCCTAACTACAAAGCAGGAGTATCAACCCAGGAAAACTGGGTCCCTGTCTCAAGCTCTGGCGAAGGGACACAGTGTTTCTGCCCAGGAAGAAAGGCTGGCTATAAGAACAAAGAGCACTGCAGCTCTTCCTGAGAGGACTGACTATATTTGGAACAGAGATTGAAACTCCATGCCTAAGGACATTATGGGAAACTATGAAAGTCTTTGTGGAGAACAATCAAGAGAAGACTGGTACCTCTGAAACAGCCAAAATGACAAAGCAGTCAGAACTCAGTATAAAAAGCTAGAGAAAGGCACATCCTAGAAGAGCCTTCCTGGAATCACAAAATGTTTTGGAGATCAGTAGGCTGTATGCATATACTAGATTGCACCTACCCAGAAACAAAAAAGATTATCTGAGACAGACTTAAAAGGATTATCTGGGACAGTCTAAAACACATAAAGACCTATGAAAAAAATAGAAGAAACTCATTAATACAAGAGCTTAAACACAACTTTCTACCAAATACTGACTGAATAATTAGCTATTTTGATCCAGGATTTGTTTCTTAAAAACAAATTGTGAGGGAGGCAAAGAAAGAGAAAAGTATGATACATACAAAGGGGAAAAAAAGCAAAAAAAGACCTTTTGTCTACTAAGTTTGTTATTCAAATGACGTCAAAAGAGATTTCTTTTGTAGATAAAAAAATCAAAGTAGCTGTTATGAATATGGTCAAAGAACTAAGAAAAACCATGCTTGAAGAATTAGATGAAAGTATAATTAGAATGTCTCATGAAACAGGAACTATCAACAAGTGAATAGAAATTATTTTAAAAAATAAATTGAAATTCTAGAATTGAAAAGTCACTAGAGGTACTCAATAGGGTATTTAAATTTTCAGAATTAAAAAAATTAGTAAACTTGAAGATAAAACAGTAGAGACTGTATAATCTAAAAAATAGAGAAAAGAAGAAAGAGACCAAATAAATATGGCCTCTGAGAAATGTAAGAGATCAGTAAGCATATTAATGTATGTATAATGAGAATACCAGGACCGGAGAGAGAAAAGGACAGAAAAATAAATCAAATAAACAATCACTCAAAATAATCACTAAAAACATTAATCTATATATTCCAGAATTTTAATAAATTTCAAGAGGACAAAAGAAAAACTCCAAAACAGATCCATACCCAGGAACATCTTGGTCAAAATGTTAAAAGCCAAAAATAAAAAATCTTCAGAGTAGTAAGAGAAAAAAATGACTCATCACATACAAGGAAACTTTAGTAAGATTAATAGCTGACTTCTAGTAAGATTAATAGCCAGAAGTTAGATGGCATATTCAAAGTGCTGAAAGTAAGTCAAAACAAAATATGTCAACTAAGAATCATATCTGGAAAAACTGTTTTCCAAAACTGAAAGTAAATAATTTTTAGATAAACAAAAAAAAGGACATTATCAGGATTTTCTTACAAGAGATATTTTTAAAAGTTATTTAGACATAAAGCAAATGACACCAGACAGTAATTCAAATTCACATGTAAAAACAAGAGTACCAGTAAAAGTAATTATGTAGATAATAGGAAAAGATTGTATAATCGAATGCTTGTTCTCTTTTCTTAATTCATTTAAAAAGATATTATTTAAAACAATAAGCAAATAATAATATTGTTTGTGTTACAATATATAGAAATGTAATATATTTCACAAGTATAGCACAAAGAAGATGGGTGAGAGCAAAGTACGAGTAAAAATATGTCACTAGCTGGTAACTCAAAACCATAAGAAGAAATGAAGATTATGAGAACAGAGAAACAAAAAGGCTAACATAAGACAATTTATAAACATATAACTTACTCTCTTCTTTTAGCCTCTTTAAAGGTTAAAAGACATAGGATTATATAAAGGTTCAATTACAACAATGTATAGCAAGGATGCCACGATAATCCAATGGTGGAAGAATAGGTTTTCTACAAATTACGTAGGCACAATGGAATGGTTACATGCAAAAGAACTAAATTGGACCCTTATCTTATACCATGGACAAAAGTAAACTCAAAATGAATTGCAGACCTAATGTAAGAGCTAAAACTAAAAAATTCTTCAAAATAAAACACAGGAATACATTTGTATGACATTGAACCAAGCAATGGCTTTTTAGTAGATAAAACAATCAGAAGTGATAAAAGAAAAAATAAGTAAATAGGGGATGATATCAAAATTCTTCTGCTCAAATTATATCATCAAGAAAGTGGAAAAATAACCCATAGAATGGGAGAAAATATTTGCAAATCACATTTACTATAAGGAAGTTATATCCAAAATAGATAAGTAAATATTATAATGAATGACAAAAAGACAAATAACTAAATTTTTTAAATGGGCAGAGATTTAAATAGGCATCTCTCCAAAAAAGAAACATAAATAACCAATAATCATATAAAACTATGTTCAGCATCATTAGTCATTAAAGAAGTACAAATAAACACCACAATGAAATACCACATTATACACACTAGGATGGCTATAACCAAAAAGACAATAAAGTGTTGTTGAGGATGTGGAGAAATTGAAACCTTAATACAATGCTCATGAAAATATAAAATGATGCAGCTACTTTGAAGAACAGTTTAGAACTTCCTCAAAATGGTAAATATTCAGTTATTGGCCAGATGTTGTGGCTCATGCCTGTAATCCCAGTACTCTGGGAGGCCATGGTGGGTGGATCACTTCAGGTCAGGAGTTTGAGACCAGTCTGGCCATCATAGTAAAACACCTTAACTCTAAAAATAAAGAAAAAAGAAAAAGGTAAACATTCAGCTATCATATGGCCTGACAATTTCACACATAAGTTTTTGGCTGAATGCATGAAAAAACAAAACTCACTGATCTATTGCCTATCAAGAATCCCATTCACCTATAAAGATACATATAGCCTGAAAATAAAGATGAGAAAAGATATTCCATGTCAATAGACATCAAAAAAGAGCAGAAGTAGCTATACTTATATCAGGCAAAATATATTTCAAGACAAAAAATGTAAGAAGAGATAAAGAAGGTCATTATATAATGATAAAATCATCAAGTCACCAAGAAGATATAATGATTATGAATATACATGTACCCAACACTGGAACACCCAGATATATAAAGCAAGGATTGCTAGAATGAGATAGATAGACCCCAGTAAAACAAGAGCTTGAGATGTCAACACCCCATTTTTAACATTGGCTAGATCTCTCAGTCAGAAAATAAATGAAGAAACATTGGATGTAATTGGCAATATAGACCAAATGGATGTATTAGATATTTACAGAACATTTCATCCAATGATTTCAGAATACACATTTTACTCCTCAGCACATAAATCATTCTCGAGGATAGACTCTATGTTAGGTCATAAAACAATTCTTAAAATGTTCAAAATAATTGAAACAATATCAAGCATCTTCTCTGACCACAATGGAATAAAACTAGAAATTAATGACAAGAGGAATCTTGAAAACTACACTAACACATGAAAATTAAACAATATGTTCCTGAATGATCAGTGGACCAATGAAGAAATTAAAAAGAAAGTTGAGAAATTTTTTGAAACAAATAATAATGGAAACACTATATACCAAAACCTAGAGGATAAAATAAAAGCAATAGGAAGAAGGAAATTATAGCTGGTAAGTTCCTACATAAAAAGAGAGAGAGAGAAACGTCAATAACCTAATCATGCACCTTGAAGAACCAGAAAAGCAAGAGTAATTTGAATTCAAAGCTAGAAGAAAGTAAATAATAAAAATCAAAATAGCTACAAATGACTTTTAAATGAAGAAAACAATACAAAAGATCAATGAAACAAAAAGTTTTTTGCTTGAAAAGTTGAACAAAATTGACACCCATTAGCCAGACTGAAAAAAAGAGAGAAAATGCAAATATTAATAAATCAAAAGTGAAAAGGGAGACATTAAACCTGATATCACAGAAATTCAAAGGGTCATTAATGGATTCTAGGGGCAACTACGTCCCAATAAATTGGTGAATATAGGAGAAATTGATAAACTTGTAGACACATACCAGCTACCATGATTGAGCCATTAGGAAATCCAGAACCTGATGAGATCAATACAAAGTAATGAGATTAAAGTCATAATAAAAAGCTTCTCAGTAAAGGAAAGACCAGGACCTGACAGATTTAGTGCTGAATTCTACAAAGCATTTAAAGAAGAATACCAACCCTACACAAACTGTTCCAAAAAATAGAGGGAATATTTTCAAACTCACTCTGTGAAACTGGTATTATCTTGATACCAAAATCAGACAAATACCCATCACAAAAAGGTAACTACAGACCAATATCTCTGATGAATATTGATGCAAATACCCTCAACAAAATGCTAGCAAACCAAATTCAACAATACATTAAAAAGATTATTCAGGCCAGGCATGGTGGCTCATGCCTGCAATCCCAGCACTTTGGGAAGCTGAGGCAGGAGGATCACTGGAGCCCAGGAGTTTGAGACCAGCCTGGACAACAGAGCAAAAGCCCAACTCTACAAAACATAAACACTAACTGGGAATGATGTCACACATCTGTATTCCTAGCTACTCAAGAAGGTAAGCAAAGAGGATCACTTGAGTGTCTAGATGGTAGAGGTTGCAGTGAGCCATGTTTGCATCATGGCTCTCCAGCCTAGGTGACAGAATGAGATCCTGTCCCAAAAACAAACAACAACAAAAAAAAGCATTTATCATGAGTAAGGGGGATCTCAGGCAACACACACAAATCAATCAATGTGATATATCATATCAATACAATAAAGGACAAAATTCATATGATCATTTCAATTGATGGTAAAAAGGCATGTAATAAAATTCAACATCTCATCATGATAAAAATCCTTTTAAAACTGGGTATGGCACAAACATACTTAAACATAATAAAAGCCACATATGACAGACCCACAGTTAGTATCATACTGAATGAGGAAAAACAGAAAGCTTTTCCTCTAAGAGCTGCAACATGACTAGGATGCTCACTGTCACCCCTATTGTTGAACATAGTACTGGAAGTCCTAGCCAGAATTTTCAGAAGTGAGAAAGACATAATGGGCATCCAAATTAGAAAGGAAGATTCAAGTTATCCTTGCTTGCAGATGATATGATCTTATGTTTTGGAAAAGCTAAATATTCCAGAAAAAAACTATTAGAATTGATAAATCCATTAAAGTGTCGGGATACAAAAACAACATACAAAAAAATCAGTATCACTTCTATATGTCAACAGTAAACACGCTGAAAAAGAAATCAAAAAATAATTTTATTTACAATATTCACAAACAAAATCAAATACCTAAGAATTAATTTAAATAAGGAAGTGAAAGATCTACACACTGAAAACTATAAACACTGATAAAAGAATGCTATGTGGAGGATCAGAGGAAAATGGTCGACAGGAAGCAGGACTAGATTGCAGCTCCCAGTCAAACAGACAGAACAGTGGTGGAGACTTGCATCTTTAACTTTTGCTCCAGAACTACTGCAGAATTAAACCAAGAAAGCTCAGAGAACCCACAGACCTTCTGAAAGAAGCAGATTGCTCCTGCAGGACCCAGGAGACAGCCCAAATACTGTGAGTGCCAAAGCTGTGAAAGTGGGAAAGGGGGACCATCCACCCCTGAATACACACCCTCACTGGGGAACCTGAAAGTCTAGATCATAGGAATAGGATCTGACCTTACCTGGAGCTGAGACAGTTTAGAGAGCCAAGTTAAATACAGGGGTTGAGGAAGCTGTGGGAAAAGGCCTGTGGGTTCTCTGGGTCCCCTGGGAAGCTATTTTGGACTTGTCTCACAGATGTCTCTGGGGAAGGCTGCCAGAGATATTAGGAAAAGACCACAGGGAGAAGGAAACCTCCAGCTGAACTTTGTATCAATTCCAACTGAATGTGAAGTCTCCTGCCAGAACTTGAGGGAGGGAGTGAATCTGAAGTTCAGAGTTGACAGGCTGGAAAGCATGAAAGCCCCGTTTGCTTTTGCAGCAGGGAGGCTGGTAGTCTGGGACAAGTTCTCAGAGCCCTGCTCACCCACTGCCTGGAAAAAAACTCAGTGCTGTTGAAGGGGTCATGGTGGGAGTGAGATTGGACTTTTAGGTTGCATAAGTGCTTGGTGAGGCCTGTAACTGCTGGCTTTCCCTCTCTTCCCTGACAACCTGCATGACACAGCAGAGGGGGCCATAATCCTCCTGGGAACATAACTCTATAGACTTGGGAGTTACACCCTATCCCCCACACTAGCCACAGCAAGCACTACGCAAGGAGATTTTGAGCTCTGACACACCTAGCCCTGCCCTGACCTGATGATTCTTCCCTACCCACCCTGCTAGTTAAAGACAAAGGTCATATTTTCTTGGAAGTTCTAGGGTCCTGTCTACCTCCTGATCCTATGCTGTCACAGCTAATGCTCTCTTGAAAGTGTCACCTCCTGGCAGGAGGCCAATGAGCACAAAAATAGTGCATTAAACAACCAAAACAAAAGACCTTCACAGAGTCCATTTCACCCCCTGCCACTTTGACTAGAGCAGGTGCTGATATTCATGGCTAAGAGATTTGCAGATAGTTCAATCACAGGACTCTGCAGATAACCCCCAGTCGCAGCCCATAGCCTGGTAGGCCTGCTGGGTGGCTAAATACAGAAGAGATAACAATCAATAAAGCTCAGCTCTCAAGAAGCTACATCCCTTGGAAAAGAGGGAGAATACTACATCAAGGGAACATCCAATGAGTAAAATAATGGGAATGGCAGCCTTGAGCCCTAGATCTTGCCTCTGACATGGCCCACCCAAATGAAAGGGAACCAGAAAAGCAATTTTGGTAATATGACAAAACAAGGTTCGTTAATGACCCTCCTCCCACCCCCAAATCATACTAGCCCACCAGCTATGGTCCAAACCAGGAAGAAGTCCCTGATTACCTGAAAAAGAATTCAGAAGATCAGTTTTTAAGCTAATCAAGGAGGCACCAGAGAAAGGTGAAGTCCAATTTAAGGAAACAAAAAAAAAAAAAAAAATGAAAAAAACTGATACAAGAAATGAAGGGAGAAATCTTCAGCAAAACAGATAGCATAAATAAAAAACAGTCACAACTTCAGAAAATAAAGGACACACTTAGAGAAATGCAAAATGTTCTGGAAAGTCTCAGTATAGAATCAAACAAGCAGGAGAAAGAATTTCAGATTTCAAAACCAAGGTTTTTGAATTAACCACATCCATCAAAAACAAAGAAAGAAATGAACAAAGTCTCCAAGAAGATTGGAATTATGTTAAGTGACCAAACCTAAGAATAGTTGGCATTCCTGAGTAAGAAGAGAAATCTAAAAATTTGAAAAAATATATTTGGTGGAATAATCAAGGAGAACTTCCCCTGCCTTGCTAGAGACCTACCTAGACATCCAAATATGAGAAGATCAAAGAGCACCTGAGAAATTCATCACAAAAAGATCATCACCTACGCACACTGTCATCACATAATCTAAAGTCAAGACAAAGAAAAGAATCTTAAGAGCTCTAAGGTAAAAGCCCCAGATAACCTATAAAGGAAAACCTATCAGATTAACAGCAGATTTCTGAACAGAACACCATACATACTAGAAAGGATTGGGGTCCTATCTTCAGCCTCCTTAAACAAAAACAATTATCAGCCAAGAATTTTGTGTCCAGCAAAACCAACCTTCATAAATGAAAGATACAGTCTTTTTCAGACAAACAAACAAGATGTACTTGATAGTGCTGAGAGAATACAGCACTCCCAAACCAGTACTACAAGGACTGCTAGAAGGACCTCTAAATCCTGAAAAAAAACTCTGGAAACAAATCAAAACAGAATCTCTTGAAAGCATATATCTCGCAGGACCTGTGAAACAAAAATATAAAACACACACACACACACATACAAACACACATGCACACAAAAGCAAGGTATCAGGCAACAAATAGCACAATGAATGAAATAGTACCTCACATCTCAATACTAACATTGAATATAAATAGTCTAAATGTTCCATTTATAAGATACAGAATTGCAGAATGGATAAGAATTCACCAGCCCACTGTCTGTTGCCTTCAAGAAACCCACCTAACACATAAGGACTCATATAAACTTAAGGTAAAGGGATAGAAAAGACATGAAAATGGACACCAAAAATGAGCAGAAGTTGCTATTCTTAATCAGACAAAACAAACTTTAAAGCAACAGTAGTTAAAAAAGACAAGAGAACATTATATAATGATAAAAGGCCTTGTCTAACAGGAAAATATCAGAAATTTAAATATACACCTAACGATAGAGCTGCCAAGTTTATAAAACAATTACTACTAGAAGTAAGAAATGAGATAGATAGCAACACAGTAATAGCTGGGACTTCAATACTCCACTGACAGCACTAGACAGGTCATCATGACAGAAGGTCAACAAATAAATAATCAATTTAAACTATACCTTGGAACAAATGGGCTTAACAGGTATTTACAGAAAATTCTATCTAACAACCACAGAATATACATTGTATTCATTAGCACATGGAACTTTCTCCAAGGTAGACCATAGATAGGCTACAAAACAAGTCTCAGTAAATTTAAGAAAATTGAAATATCATGTATTGTCTTAGACGACAGTGGAATAAAACTGGAAATCAACTCCAAAAGGAACCTTCAAAACCATGCAAATACATGGAAATTAAATAACCTGCACCTGACTGATCATTGATCGAAAATGAAATCAAGATTGAAATTAAAAAATTTTCAAACTGACAATAGTGACACAACCTATCAAAACCTCTGGGATACAGAAAAGGTGGTGTTAAAAGGAAAGTTCATAGCCCTAAATGCCTACATCAAAAAGTCTGAAAGAGTACAAATAGACAATATAAGGTTACATTTCAAAGAACTAGAGAAACAAGAAGAAACCAAATCCAAACCCAGCAGAAGAAAGGAAATAGCCAAGATCAGAGCAGAACTAAGGGAAATTGAAACAAAAAAGGAAGACAAAAGATAAATAAAACAAAAGCTAGTTCTTTGAAAAGATAAATAATATTGATAGACCATTAGCAAGAATAACCAAGAAAAGAAGAAAATAAAAAAAAGCTCAATTAGAAACAAAACAGCAGATATTACAACCAATACCACAGAAAAACAAAGGACCATTCAAAGCTACTATGAACATCTATACATGCATAAACTAGAAATTCTACAAGAGATGGATAAATTTCTGGAAATATACAACCCTCTTAGCTTAAATCAGGAAGAATTAGTTACTCTGAACAGACCAATAACAAGCAGTGAAATTGAAATGGTAAGTAAAAAATTACCAACAAAATAAGTTGAGAATCATTGGTACCAATCCTATTGACACTATTTCACAAGAAAGAGAAAGAGGGAATCCTCCCTATAACATTCTAGGAAGCCAGTATCACTCTAATACCAAAACCACAAAAGGACATAACAAAACTAAGAAAACTACAGACCAATATCACAAACATAGATGCTTAAAATCCTTAACAAAATACTATGTGACCAAATCCAATAACATATAAAAAAGAACAAATCTTGAGGCGTCACATTACCTGACTTCAAACTATACTATAAGGCCATAGTTACCAATGCAGCATGTTACTGGCATGAAAATAGGCACATGGACCCATGGAATAGAATAGAGAATCCAGAAATAAACCTGAATACTTACAGCCAACTTATCTTCAACAAAGCAAGCAATAACATATCTTCAACAAACGTAACAATAACATAAAGTGGGAAAAGGACACCCTTATCAACAAACGGTTCTGAGAAAATTGGGAAGTCATATGTAGGACAATAAAACTGATACTCAGCTCTCACCTTATACAAAAATCAACTCAGGAGGGATCAAGGACTTAAATCTAAGACCAGAAACTATAAAAATTTCAGAAGATAACATTGGAAAAACCCTTCCAAGCATTGGCTTAGGCAGGGACTTCATGACCAAGAACCCAGAAGCAAATTCAATTAAAAAAGATAAATAGATGAGACATAAACTAAAGAGCTTTTGCATGGCAAAAGGAACAGCCAGTAAACAGACAACCCACAGAGTGGAAGAAAATCTTCACAATTTATACATTTGATAAAAGACTGATATCCAGAATCTACAGGAGCCTAAACGAATTATCAGGGAAAACAAACAAACAGGCCCATTGAAAGTGAGCTAAGGACATGAATAGACAGTTCTCAAAAGAAGATACACAAATGTCCAACAAACATATGAAAAAATGCTCAACATCACTAATGATCAGGGAAATGCAAATCAAAACTACAATGTGATACCACCTTACTCCTGCCATAATCAAAAAAATCAAAAAACAGTAGATGTTGGTGTGGTTGCATTGATCAGGGAACACTTCTACACTGTTGGTATGAATGTAAACTAGTACAGCTGCTATGAAAAACAGTGTGAAGATTCCTTAAAGAACTCAAAGTAGAACTACAATTTGATCCAGCAATCCCACTACTGGGTATCTACCTGGAGGAAAAGAAGTCTTTATATGAAAAAGATACTTGCACAGGAATGTTTATATCAGCACAATTTGAAATTGCAAAAAATGTGGAACTGATCTAAATGCTCATCAATCAATGAGTGTATAAAGGTGTATATATACATACATACATGCACACCATAGTACCTTTATACACTCGTAGAATACTACTCAGTCATAAAAAGGAATAAATTAATAGCACTCACAGCAACCTGGATGGGATTGGAGACAATTATTCTAAGTGAAGTGACTCAGGAATGAAAAACTGAACATCATGTGTTCTCAGTCATAAGTGGGAACTAAGTTATGAGAACGTAAAGGCATAAAAATAACACAATGAATTTTGGGGACTCAGAGGGAAAGGGTGGGAAGGGGTGAAGGATAAAAAACTACCAATTGGGCTCAGTGTATACTGGTCAGGTGATAGGTGTGCCAAAACCTCACAAGTCACCACTAAATAATTTACCTATGTAACCAAACACCACCTGTTCCCCAAAAACCTGTGGAAATAAAAAAAAAAGCAAATGAAGAGGATACAAACAATTGAAAAGATATTTCAAGTTCACGGATTGGAATAGTCAATAATGATACAATATCCATACTACCCAAAGCAATCGACAGATTAAATGCAATGCATATCAAAATTCCAAAGACATTCTTCACAAAAATGGAAAAAAAAAATCCTAAAATTTGCATAGGATCACAAAAAAAAAATCAGAATATCCAAAGTCATCTTGAGCAAAAAGCACAAAGCTGGAGGAATCACATTCCCTGGCTTCAAATTATGCTGCAGAGCTGTAGTAACCAAAATAGCATGATACTGGCATAAAAACAGACCCATAATCAATGCAAAAGAATAGAGAACCCAGAAACAAATCTATATTCCCATAGTGAAGTCAGTTTTGACAAAGTGCCAAGATAATATATTGGAGAAAATATAGTTTCTTCAATACAATGTGCTGGAAAAACTAGATATCCATATGCAGAAGAATGAAATTTGGCCACCATCCCTCACCTTATAAAAAAATTAAATTAATACAGATCAACGACTTAAATCTAAGATCTCAAACTATGAAACTACTACAAGAAAACATTAATGAACCCCCCTAGGACTTTCATCTGTGCAAAAATTTATTGAATAATACCCCACAAGCACAGGCAACCAAAGCAAAAATGAACAAAATGGATCATATCAATTTAAAAATCTTCTGTACAGCAAAGGAAACAGTCAGCAAAGTGAACAGACACAAAATGGAAGAAAATATTTGCAAACTACCCATTTGACAAAGGATTAATAACCAGATTATACAAGGAGCTCAAACAACTCTATAGGAAAAAAAATCTAATAGTCTGATTTTAAAATGGGCAATAGATCTGAATAGACGTTTCTCAAAAGAACCCATACAAATGGCAAACAGGCATACGAAAAGATGCTTATCATCACTGCTTTTCAGAGAAATGCAAATCAAAACTTCAATGAGATATTACCATTGGTTCTTATCCAAAGTGTTTTTTATCCAAAATTTAAGCAATAACAAATAAGCGAGGACAAGGAGAAAGAGGCACTCTCATACACTGTTGGTGGGATTGTAAGTTAGTACAGTCACTATGGAGAATAGTTCGGAGATTCCTAAAAAAAAAAAATTAAGAATATATACCATAGCATCCAGCGATCCCACTGCTGGGTATATATTGAAAAGAAAAAACATCAATATACTGAAGACATATCTCCTGTGTTTGTTGCAGCACTGTTCACAACGGCCAAGATTTGGAAGCAGTAGCCATCAATTGATGAACAATAAAGAAAATGTGGTACACATACACAATGGAGTACTTTTCAGCCATGAAAAGGATGAGATTCTGTCATTTGCAACAACATAGATGAAACTGGAGGTAATTATGTTAAGTGAAATAAAACTAGGTGTAGAAAGCAAACATCATATGTTCTCACTTATTTGTGGGACCTAAAAATCAAAACAACTGAATTCATAGAGATGTAGAATAGAAGCATGCTTACTAGCGTCTGGGAAGTGTAGTGAAGTGTTGGGGAAAGGGGAGATAGATAGTTAATGGGTACAAAAAACAGAAAGATTGAATATGGCCTAGTATTTGATAGCATAGCAAGGGGACTATAGTCAGCAATAATTTATTGTACATTTAATAATAACTAAAAGAGTTTAATTGGATTGTTTTTAACACAACGGATAAGTGCTTGAGGGGATAGATAACCAATTTTCCATGAAGTGATTACTACACATTGCATGTCTGTGCCAAAATATCTCATGCACCCCCATAAATATATATACTTACTATGTATCCACAAAAAACACAAATTTAAAAATTTTCATAGAGGCATTTTTAATAGCCAAAAATTGTAAACCCACACCAAGTCTATCATTTCATAAATGGACAAGCAAAATGTGGCATAGCCATACAAAGGAATGCTACTTGACAAATAGAAATTATTGATAAGTGCTACAATATGTATAAACTTTAAAACAATTTGCAAAGTGAGAAAAGTCAGTCACAAAAGATTGCATGTTGTATGACTTCTTTTATATGAAGTATTCAGAGTAGCTTCATTTTTAGAGATCAAAAGTGGTTGCTTACTTCTAGAGTATGGAGAGAATGAGAATTGAGAGTGACTGCACAAGATTTCTTTGATGAGGGATGTAAAATTTGTTTAGTATTAGGTTGTGATGGTTACATAATCCTGTGAAAATACTACAAAATTTTGAATTGTACATTTCATATGGGTGAAATATATGGTATCTAAGTACTATCTCAGTAAACTGTTAAAATTCTGCTACATTTTAAACTTTTTTTCCTTTACAGGTAAACTTTTTCTGTCCTTGGTGATTTCAAGATTTGGTATTTATTACTGCTGTTCATCAATATGGTGAAAATGTTGTTTCCTATATGTTTCTACTGCCTAGGTTCTTTAGCTTTCTTTAATTTGTGGAATTTTAGTATGCACAAAATTTGAAAGTTTTTCAGCTATTTATTTCTGAAAACATTTTTCTCCTTCTTCATTTCTGGGACCTTATTTATATGTATATAAATGACTTCATATTGTCCCACGGGTCATTAATATTCTGTTCATGACTTTTCAGTTCTTTCTTTTTTTTGTAAGCTAGTTATGTTCAATGACTATGTCTTGAAGTTCACTTATCAGATATTTTCTTTTACAGTGTCTTATCTGCTATTAATCTTATACCACTTTTTAAACTTCTTATATATTTCATCACTTGAAGTTCCATTTGGGAATTTTTTATGTCTTTCATTTCTCTCTTCATCATATTCATGCATTTCTTGAGCATATGAAATGTACAAGTTAGAGGTGTTTGATGTCTTTTCTGTTAATTTCATCATATTTGTTACCTCTGGAAGGGTTCCTCTTTGTTGCCTTTTCTTCTTGGTTATAGTTGACATTTTTTGATTCTTTGTATATCTAGTAATTTTTATGTGGATTCTGGACACCTTATTTTAGTATGTTAAATTCTGGATTTTGTTGTATTCCCTTGAAGTGTAACTTTTTCTTTCAGGCAATTCAGTAATGGTAGATTGGTTTATTAGAGTTAAATTTTTGAGGGATTTTTAAAAGACTTGTGTAGAGTGCTCTTTATTATAGGGCTAACTTGGTCCCTACCTTGAAGGCGTGCTCTTCTGGTATGTCTACTACATTTTCTATTATTTTAATGAAGTCTCTCATTCTGATTGGAGAAAATTCAAAGGATTCCTCGTTCTGGGTGAGCTCACAGAAGTTTTCAGCTATAGATCCTCCATAATTATTTCTTCTGGGAAACTGTCCTTATCTGATGTTTGGGGGTTTCATTCTATGCATTGACTGAGAGGTACTTAGCCAAGGGTTCATGTGAACCACCATCTTAATATCTGAATCTATTGTTTAATGTAGGTCCCTTTTCTGTGGTTTTCTGCTTTGCAAATACCAACTATCTTGGTCTCCCTGAACTCAAGTACCTTATTCTCTTCTTATCAGATATTCCAGCCTTTGTTTGTATTCCCCTTCTTATGCCACTTTCCAGAATACAGAAAACCCAGGAGATGATAGGTCATATCACATTTACTTCTCTCAGGGATAGCATCTTTGTTTTCTGTTGCCCATTGTCTGAAAATTACTTTTCCCTCAATTTTGTCCAGTTTTCTACTTTATTTTATTTTATTATAGCAAAAAGACAATTCAGTCAACTTATTCCCTTAGGACTAGGAACAGATTTCTTAATATATTATGTTCAGAACAGAAAGGAGAGGGGTAGAAATGACCTGCCATCTCATAAAAAATAATTAGGGTCAGAAGTCCATGGAATGACTTTTTAAAGTGCTCAAGCAAATAGCTGTCAATCTAGAATTCCTTACATAGTAAAACGATCCTTCCAGAAGTGAGGTGAATAAAAATGTTTTCTGATGCATAGAAACCTTAAGAATGCATTGGCAGCACAATATCATTACTATTAATGGTAACATAACTTTTTCTGGCCAAATGTCACTGAAACCAGATACTAACTATGACCTACAGAATGAACTTATAGATCAAATGATTGGTATATATAAAATATGGTAATTTTCTTATTTCTTTAAAAGAAAAATTGCCATTTAAATAGAAACTTTATAACCAAAGTGTGACATTTATGAAGTGTATACATATATGGCAACAATCACAAAAACAATGACAAGCAAATAGAACAATACCATTATAGATTCTTGGGCAGGCAGGATGAATTATGCCTGTAATCCCAGAATATTGGGAGGCTGAGGTGGGAGGATTCCTTGATTCCAGGAGTTTGAGACCAGCCTGGGCAACAATGCATGACTCTATTACCTAAAAATACATAAATATTTTTTTAAAAATCATCATATTCTATGTAAAGTAGTATCATGTTAACTACATGTTCATTTTAATAACTTTAAAAATGCATATTATAAACCCTATTACAATCACTAAAAAATGCAAAATGGTATAACTAAAAGAAAATTGAAGAAATGAATAGGTAGAAAAACATGTTTGACAGGAAAGAGAAAAGAGATAAAAACACTGATGATTCAAATATGATATAAATATAAAATAAGTAGATGTAAGGCTGGGGGGCAGCATCTCACACTTTAACCCCAGCACTCTGGGAGGCCAAGGAGGGCAGATCACTTGAGGTCAGGAGTTCGAGATCAACCTGGCCAACATAGTGAAACTCCATCTCTAATAAAAATAAAAATAAAAAAACATAGCTGAGCATGGTGGTGTGCACCTGTAATCCCAGCAATCAGTTGGCTGAGGCAGAAGAATCACTTGAAACCAGGAGGCAAAAGTTGCAGTGAGCAGAGATTGTGCCACTACACTCTAGTCTGAACTACAGAGCGAGACTCAGTCTCAAAAACAAACAACAAACAATGTAGACTACTAACACTCAAAATTACAGATATTTCCTGACTAGATATATAAACAAGACATAACCATATGTGACCTACAAAAGAAACATTTTAATTAAAAAGCACAAAGAGTTGCAAAAAAAAAAGATGGAAAGACTGTACCAAGCAAGCTCAAATGAAAAAATATTGAAGAAAGTATACTAGTATCAGACAAAATAGACTTCTACGCAAAAACTTAAGGTTATACGTATGATACCTAACCTTCATAGCACACAAAGCAAAAACTGATGGAACAAATAAGCAATATAGACAAGTTTATAATCATTAATAAATTAGGTATCCTTTCAATAACTGAAATAAGAATTAAACAAAATAATCAGTAAAGATATCGAAAATCTGAATGAGTCTATGAACCACTCTGATTTCATTGACATATTTATAGACCATGAGACAAAATAACTATAGTATAAACACAATTTTCAAATGTACATGGAATATTCTACGAAATAGTTCACAAGATAGGCTGTGTCACAAAACATATTCCATCAATATTAAAATATTAAAATCTTATAGCACATATTCTTTGACTATAACAAAATTAATTTGGAAAGTGATTATGAACTAAACTTTAATTATAAGCTAGTTGTAAATTTAAAACAAAAAAATCTAAATTATTTCCAAGAAGAAAAAATTACAAAGAAAATAAACAATATTTTAAATGAGCGATAACAAGAACATATGTAGATTGAAATAAGACAGTGCTTGGAAGTGAATTTAAAGCTGTACACATTTATATTGCAACAAAACAAAAGCCTCAAATAAATGATTTAATCACCCACCACAAAAACTTCTAACAGATAAAATTAAATAAAGTTTAAAGCAGTAATCAGTAAAATAAGTACATAATAGAGAATGTAAATGGTAGAGAAAGTTAACAAAGTCAAAATTGGTTCTTTGAAAAGATTAATAAAATTGGTAAATCTTTAACAGGGCAGATCAAGGAAAAAGGGAGAAAAACAAATTATTAACATGAGAATTCAAAGAGAGAATATTGCTACATATCTCATAGAGAGCTATGGTAAAATAAGGAAATATTATAAACATTATTCTGATAATCTTGACCACTTAGAAGAAATGAATATAAACCTTAGGAAGTATTACCAAAGCTGAACCAAGAAAAAAAGATAAAATTTAAACATCCTTTTATCAATTAGGGAAATTAAAATTAAAATTTAAAATCTTCCCACAAAGAAAACCCCAGTTCAAGATAATTTTACTGATAAATTCCTTCAAATATGTAAGAAAAAAAATAAGATTTAATTCCACAAACTTTTTAAAAAATTGAGGTATAAAAAACACCTGATTTGGAACAACAGAATTCTTATAACAGAACCTGACAAAGATACTATAAGAAAAGAACATTATAAACAAATACCTTTATAAACATAGAAAACATGTTTAAAATTGTGAAGAAAAAAATATGAAGATAAAAATGTATGAAAAAGCATACGTCATCAAGCATGATTTCTCCCAGGAATATGCGTTAGCTTAACATTTAGAAAAACTAATCAGCAATGAATATCCACTTGTAATAATATGAATTTTGATTTTACTTCATACTATACACAAAACTAAAAACATACCATAAACCTAAACTGAAGCATAAAAATTCTAAAGCTCTAGGAAGATAGGAATGAATCTTCATGATCTTGAGTTAGGTAAAAGTCTCACAAATAAGAGTTCAAAAGCACAAATGAGAATGGGAAAAAATGGATAATTTGGTTTTATCAATATTAAACACTTTTGCTTTCTTAAGATGGCATTATAAAATTTAAAAGACAGAACATATTCTGATGGAAAATATTTGCAAATCAAATATGTGATAAGGCAGAATGAAACACTGAAGACAGAAACTTAAAAGGCCCAAATCAATGCTCATGGATATTGTTAAGATGTAAATCCTTCCCATATTAAATTTACAGATTCAATATAACTCCAACCTTATAATTCATAAGGTTTTTAAAATATAAATTTCAAGTTGCCTTAAAATGTACATAAATATAGTCAAAACAATCTAAGGAAAGTATACAGCTAGAGGACTTACACTCTGTCATTCTGTTTGAAAGTACCAGCATGACTCTTTTATATCTTTTTTTAGGAACTGTTGTCTACAATAGTCATAATAATGGTATAGCGAGCTTTTAGATTTTAGTTAATGGTATTTTTAGTGTGTTCATTATATATTCTAGTTTGCCTAAAACACTATAGCTTTATGTCTGTTGCTCCTGTTTTAATATTTGTTTTACATTTATTTTTTAACAGACTTTATAGTTTTATAGAAAAAATTGACAAAATACCACAGAGAGTTCCTACATACCCTACCCTGTGCTCATTTTCCCCTATTATTGACAGTTTGAAAGAGTATAATACATTTTTTATAACTGATGAATATTGAAACATTATTATTGTCATTGTTTATTGAAATGTTTAGTTTTTACATAATGTCCTTTTTCTGTTTCAGGATTCCATATAGAATACCCCACCATATGACATTTAGTTACATGCTTCCTTAGGCACCTCTTGGCTGTGGGAAGACCTCAGACTTTCCTTGTTTCTAGACCACCTTGACAGCTCTGAGAAGTACTAGCAGGGACTCAGTAGGAAAGCCTTAAACTGGAATATGTGTGATGTATTTCTCTTAATTATTCTAGGGTGATGGATTCTTGAGAGGAAGGCCATAGAGGTGAATTGCCATTGTCATTACAAATATCAAGAGTAAACACTATCACCATGATTTATGACTGTTGATGCTAGCCTTGATTACCTAGCTGAAATAGTGTTTGTCAGACTTCTCCACTGTACCATTACTTTTTTCTTCCCCGTACTGTACTTTTTGGAAGGAAGTCACAATGTACTTAAGTGGTAAGGAGTTATGCTACTTCTCTTTCCTCTTTGTGGGCAGCATACCAACATAAATTATTTAGAATTGTTTGGCTCTGGAGATTTATCTCTTCTCCACATTTATTAATTCATATAATCATTTCTTTATAACAGTATGGACTTGCAGATATTTATTTTATATTTGGGTTGCAACCCATTACTACTATGTATGTATGTATCTATGTATGCACTTTTGCTCAAATTGTTCCAGCTTTGGACCCTGGGTGACCTTTAAGTAGGCTCCTGTACCTTTTGGTATACCCCCATCATGTCATCAATTTTTTAAGCACTTTCTTACTTTCTGGCACTAAACAATGCTCCAGGCTCACATTATATATTACCCTACCCAGTCCTAAAATCAGCCCTTTCTCCAAAAAGTCTTTGTTTCCTTTATTAAACAACATTAGAAACCAATTTCTGTGCATTAGGTATATTTTTGCTACTGTTGTATTGTTACTTTCAGACTTTGTCAACTGACAAAGCAAGGAAATATGTTTGTTACTAATGTATACACATATTCATAAATATTTCCATATATAATCATTTCTGTCTATATGTAGCAAAACTTGAGTTCATAGTGATGTTTCCCATTCTAATCACATACAGCATAAATCATTTCAACCTCCTCCAGTTGTATATCTATAAAGCCCTACTTCAACAATGAGAAACCAGTCTTCCATCATCTACCACAAATTTACTTAATTGTTCAATTCTTAATGTTCATGTATAGCAGTATCAGGATTTTTAACCTATCCCCTTTGGGAAACAACTTTATCAACTGAAATACAGTGCTTTTTGCAGTTGCTTTTCCATTAGCCTTACAGATTCTGTTCATTTCCAAAATTGTTGGCATAAGCATCTTTTCCTTTTACTCTTTTCGCTCTGGCAACCATTTACTTCTTTACTTCCTCTATAAGTTGCCTTTGCCAAAATGTTATGACATTAGATAATACAGCCAGTTAGATAATATAGCATGTCATCTTTTCAGATTAGCTTCTTTCACTTAGTGATATGCATAATGTTTTTATGGCTCGGTAGCTCATTTCTTTTTTATCACTGAATAACGTTCTATTGTCTGGATGTACCACATTCTTGTTTATCCATTTACTTAGTGAAGGACATGATAATTGCTTACAGCTCTTGGTAATAATAAATAAAGCTTATAAAATATCCATGTGCCAATCTTTGTCTGGACATAAGTTTTGAAATCAGTTGGATGGATAGTCAGGAGTTCATTTGTTGAATTGTATGGTAAGTCTATACTTAGCTTTTAGTCAAGCTGTCTTTCAAAATGACAGTACCATTTGGCATTCCAGGTAGCAATGAATGAGTTTTTGTTGTCCTGCATCCTTGTTAGTATTATGTAGTGTCAGTTTGTTTAGATTTTAGCTATTACAATAGGAGTGTAGTATTATCTTGCTGTTTTAATTTGCAATTCCCTAACAAAAAATACAGTTGAGCATCTTTTATTTACCATCTGTATGTCTTTTTTTGGTGAGATATCTTTTCAGATAGCTTTTTTTGCCCATTTATTAATAGGTTGTCTGTTTTCTTATGGTTGAGTTTTAAGTCTTCATTGCATATTTTAGATATCAGTCTTTTATCGGTTGAAGTATGAACAGCATTTATCTTAGTGCTCTGCACATTTCTTGGTATCATAAAAATAGTCTTAATTACATGTTATTTCAAAGACCATAGAAAGACATTAGTGTCCCAAGAGTACCTTCAGCATCTGATAATTGATTTAATGTTGACAAAAGTCTATGTACTATTAGAAAATCATTCTTATAAGATTCTCAGTCACATTAAATTAGAAATGTCCCTAGGAATTATTGAACTACATTTTTAACTTTATTAATTGTACTTCACTTCAGTCTGTATACAAGTGTTATAACATTCTTTTTAAATAAGACAATGTAAGAAGAATTCAGATTGAAAACTGAAGTTTCTTAACCCTTTATTTGGAAAATAGGAAAGATGAAAACTTGAAATACCAATGATGAACATATTTTAATTAAAAAAAATGGAAAGGACGGCACTAGTTAGCAATAATAGCACTAGTCATGTAAGAAAATTAGTCAAGAATATATCTGATCTCAGAGAGTGAAGGGTGTTTATTGGATTCCTGGGATGTTTTTAAGTATTTTCATGTTAAGTAACCAGACATATGATTTCAGCTGTTGCTTTCTTCTTCACAATTTAATGACCTTGTGATTCATTAGATAAAAAGTAAATAACAAAGCTATTTGTTCAAGTGCACTGAAAACTAGGGTTCCATAGTCTTGCAGACAGGATGGCCTGAACTTTGGGAGTGGTTCCTACATACTTCCCTGGCAGGTGAGACCCAAATATCTTGCTTACTCCAGAAAAGTTCAGTTGCATCTCCCTGTTGAATATTTTACTTAGTTCTACATAAGTCCCTCCGGTCACCATGTCCAGAATACAGATTTTCACTTTTTCCTTATTGAGAAAGGTTGTTCTAAAAGTATATGTCTTGACTTTTTGCTCTCTGAGCAGCACCATTGCAGTTGGTAAGAACAAGCTTCTTACGAAAGTTGCCAAAAAGGGAGCCAAGAAGAAAGTGGTTAATCAATTTTTTAAATAATATTTTTGTAGTTTTTTGTTGTACTTTAAGTTCTGGGGTACATGTGCAGATCTTGCAGGATGTTGCACAGGTACACACATGCCATGGTGGTTTGCTGCCTCCATACCCCCATCACCTACATCAGGCATTTCTCACAGTATTATTCCTCCCCAATTTCCCTGCACCCCTCACTGTCCCTCCCGTAACCCCCACCCACCAACAGACCCCAGTGTATGATGTTCCCCTCCCTGTGCCCACGTGTTCTCATTGTTCAACACCCACTTACAAGTGAGAACATGCAGTAGTTAGTTTTCTGTTCTTGTATCAGTTTGCTGAGAATGATGGTTTCCAGATTCATCCATGTCCCTACAAAAGACACAAACTCACTGTTTTTTATGGCTGCATAATATACCATGGTGTATATGTGCCACATTTTCTTTGTCCAGTCTATCATTGATGAGCATTTGGGTTGGTTCCAGGTCTTTGCTATTGTAAACAGTGCAGCAATGAACATACGTGTCCATATGTCTTTATAATAGAATGATTTATAATCCATAGGGTATATACCGAGTAATGGGATTGCTAGGTCAAATGGAATTTCTATTTCTAGGTCCCTGAGGAATCACCACACTGTCTTCCACAATGGTTGAACTAGTTTACACTCCCAACAACAGCGTAAAAGTGTTCCTATTTCTCCACATCCTCTCCAGCATCTGTTGTCTCCAGATTTTTTAATGATCGCCATTCTAACTGGTGTGAGATGGTATCTCAATGTAGTTTTGATTTGCATTTCTCTAATGACCAGTGATGATGAGCTTTTTTTTCATATGTTTGTTGGCCTCATGTATGTCTTCTTTTGTAAAGTGTCTGTTCATATCCTTCGCCCACTTTTGAATGGGCTTATTTGTTTTTTTCTTGTAAGTCTGTTTTAGTTCTTTGTAGATTCTGGATATCAGCCCTTTGTCAGATGGGTAGATTGCAAACGTTTTTTTCCCGTTCTGTTGGTTGCCGATACACTCTAATGACTGTTTCTTTTGCTGTGCAGAAGCTGTGGAGTTTAATTAGGTCCCATTTGTCTATTTTGGCTTTTCCTGCCAATGGTTTGGTGTTTTGATCATGAAGCCCTTGCCTATACCTATGTCCTGAATGGTTTTGCCTAGGTTTTCCTCTAGGGTTTTTATAGTGTTATATCTTATGTTTAAGTCTTTAATCCATCTGGAGTTAATTTTAGTGTAAGGTGTCAGGAAGTGGTCCAGTTTCTGCTTTCTGCAGATAGCTAGCCAGTTTTCCCAACACCATTTATTAAACAGAGACTCCTTTCCCCATTGCTTGTTTTTGTCAGGTTTGTCAAAGATCAGATGGTTGTAGATGTATGACGTTGCCTCTGAGGCCTCTGTTCTGTTCCATTGGTCTACATCTCTGTTTTGGTACCAGTATCATGCTGTTTTGATTACTGTAGCCTTGTAGTAGTTTGAAGTCAGGTAGCGTGATGCCTCCAGCTTTGTTCTTTTTGTTTAGAATTGTCTTGGCTATGCGGGCTCTCTTTTGATTCCATATGAAGTTTAAGGAGGTTTTTTCCAGTTCTATGTAGAAGGTCATTGGTAGCTTGATGGGGACAGCGTTGAATCTATAAATTACTTTGGGCAGTATGGCCATTTTTACAATATTGTGTCCTCTCTTATTTCCTTGAGCAGTGGTTTGTAGCTCTCCTTGAAGAGGTCCTTTACATTCTTTGTTAGTTGTACTCCTAGGTATTTTAGTCTCTTTGTAGCAATTGTGAATGGGAGTTCGCTCTTGATTTGGCTCTCTGTCTGCTATTGGTGTATAGGAATGCTTGTGATTTCTGCAAATCGATTTTGTATCCTGACACTTTGCTGAAGTTGCTTACCAGTTTAAGGGGATTTGGGGCTGAGAGGATGGGTAAAAAGTCAAGACCCATCAGTGTGCTATATTCAGGAAACACATAGGCTCAAAATAAAGGGATGGAGGAAGACTTACCAAGCAAATGAAGAAAGAGAAAAGAAGCAGGACTGAAAGTCTTACATTGGGGTCTTAGTTGAATCTTGGCAAGCTCCTTCTTGCATTTCTAAATTTCGACTCAAACAAACTAACTTTTTGGTCCATAATTCATCTAATTCTCTGCAGTATTTTGCATCTTCTGTCACTGAAAAAATTGAGAACACTGAGCAGGAATTTTCTCAATTAATTGCCCTGATATCTACAAATAGGGCAACTTACTCATGGGGCAGCATGTCTAGGGCCAACAATACATCTAGGAGTCTACCAAAATGTTTTGTTATTATTTTTAATCAGAAGGAAATAAAAAGGAATTTTAGTTTGAAAAAAATGTTTTAGTGTATAATATTCATATATATAATATATATATTCACCATTAAATCAAATATGATTTTTAACTTATGTTATGGAGCCAGGAAGGTAAAATTGCCAGGGCCTATGAAAGTCACAAAGCAGCTTAGTCTATAAACTCAGCCCCACTTGCATGTATCTACACTGCAGTCCTCCGTCTCAGTGAAACTGCTAATAGGAGTGCTGGCCATGTCTTCACCCCCGCCTGTGCTCTAGGCACAATCCTGCTTTGTCCCTTGGAGGACCTTCTTCTATCAATGACCTCATCTGGAGCCCTGGACTCCAGCACTCCTATTTCATTAGCCTTTATCCTTTAGCATAGAGAGTTGATTCTCATTAATCACAGTAGTTATGTCCTATAAAGTCACCACAGATGAGGAATTAGTGAATACTGGACCATTGCTCCTAGGATGATACAGGATTAGTTAGTTTCCTGCAAGGCTCTGCTCACATTATGCCAACTGATCAATACATAATCTTGGGGGTTTGTGTGTTTCTGTTAAAGATGCATAATTTACAGCCTGGGCAACATAGTGAGACCCTGTCGCTACAAAAAATTAACATGAAAAGATTAGCATGGTGTGAGGTGGTGTGCACCTATAGTCCCAGATACTTAGGAAACTGAGGCAGCAGGATTACTTGAACCCAGGAGTTTCAAGGCTGCATTGAGCTGTGATCATGCCACTGTAGTTTAGCCTGAGTGACAGAATGGGACCCTGTCTCTTAAAAAACATATAAGCCAATATATACTGTTTATTTATTAACTTTGAACTCATGGCCAGGCGCAGTATAACTCATGTATGAATGAAGCTTATCTAGCACGTGAATTTTCTCCATAAAGCCCATCAGAATCTTCTCGTGCTTAAAAACATGGGGCTCAGTACTAACAGTACTACCCTCAGGGGCCATTTCAAACAGTAAAATCACCTACTGGAAGCACAAAAAATGCAATAGTGTAGCTCTGCACAGACCTTAAAAAGGGCACTTGCTGATAGTCTGTCAGCTGGAACACGAAAGCAGAGCGTCGCCTTGTTTGACTCAGCTGATAGCACGAGCGTGGGTAGGTCCCATTTCCCTGCTGTGCACATCTGCAAATGGCTCCTAAAGCACAGGGTATTAGTTTTGGGGTTACAATAAAGTTTAGCAAGTAGGCAAATTCATCAGTACTGAATCTGTGAATAATTTGAATCCGTTATATGCCATTATGGACTGAACCGTGCTCCCATGGAATTCATATGCTGAAGTCCTAACCCCCAGTGTCTCAGAGTGTGACTGTTCATGGAGATAGGATCTGGAAGGAGGAAATTAAGTTAAAATGAGGCTGTTAGGGTGGACCCTATTCAATCTGACTAATGCTCTTATGAGAAAAGGAGGTTCAGACACACAGATACTACCAATACACCAGCACAGAGAAAATGTCCTGTGAGTCCCAGCAAGAAGACGGCTGTCTGCAGGCTGAGGGGAGAGGCTTCAGGAGAAACCAACCTACCCTGATCTCAGACTTCCAACTTCTAGAGCTGTAAGGAAATACATTTCTGTTGTTTAAGCCACCTCGCCTGCTGTATTTTGTTACGGCGGCCCTGAGCAGACTAATATTATAGGTGCAAGCCACCCCTAACACATTTTCAAGGCTGACGGAGAATGTTATATGCTTATTTTATTTGACTTCTCAGTGGTGTTTAACACAGCCGACTGGCTTTTTTCATACTAAAATTCTCTCTTTTCCTGGCTATCATCTTCATCTAGTTTTCCTTCTACAACATTACCTCTTCCTATTTTTTTATTTATGGAGCTTCGTGTTTTAGGTATTTTCTTTTTACTGAAACATAACATATTATTATAAGAATCTCTATAAAATACAAAATGCAATACAATGGAAAAAATAAAAATTATCTTTAATCCTAATACCGGGGATAATATACCTCTTCTGTGGCAGCCTCTTTATTCACCAGGCTCATAAACACTGCTGTCTCCAGAGGAACTAAATTCACCTCTCTGCTCTTTGGATCATGTGCATTGAAATCCCTCACCGTGGTTCACAAGCTCTGCCACATCTGCCTCCTTTCTGACCTGATGGCAGCACTCGCCCCTTGGTCCCCACACCAGAGCTGCCCCAGCAGGGTCCTTCCAATTGGCTGTTCCCCTGGAAGGCCTCTGCACCCAAAGCATCCACTCCAGGCAGTGCCACGGCTGACACTTACAGGATCTCGGCTCCTCTTTCTGTAGCCGGATCCCCCTTATCCCATACTAAAATTTCCCCTTTTCTGTGCATTGAAGACTATTCAACGTTGTATTTAACATTTACCTGTTTATTTACTATATAGCATTTACCTCAAGAGAGGTAGGTTTTTTCCTAAAACAAGCAATATTTTCCAAGTAAAGTTTTGAAATATTTCTTGAAAATATTTCAAATGCCCAAGAGTAAATTCTTCTGGAATATTAGGTCCATAAAAGGGAAAAAATATTTAAAATAATGGAACTATGATTTTCAGCTTGAGAAGTTCTATTTCAGTTGTACTTTCCTTTGCCATTTTGAACATTAGATAGCATCAATAAGAATTCAAAAACTCAATATATGGTGACTGTCAATGTGGCCTATTCAACACCATCACAAAGTCCATGCTAAAATTGCTAACTGGAAGTAAAAATGCACTGACATTTCATAGACATCTTAGTCATGTATTTATTCTATTTATTTATTCAACAAAAGCTTACTCATTCCCTATTTTCCACTCACCGTTGTAGGTGCCTGGAATACAGTGTATCACCTCCTTTTCCTTGTGAGATGAAAAAGTTGTCCTTTAGAAAACAATTATATAGTGGCCTCTTATAAAAGAGAATGCATTTTTAGTGCTGTAGTGAATTGATAGTGTGTGCTTTCTAACCATTGCACATACAATTATATTGGAATTTGGATTCTTTCAAAGCAATGTCAGAAAAGTTTAGACTGCAAGAAACCAACATGCTTCACTTGGCTTAAAGATGGAGATTTACCATTGTTTCTTTTCTTTATGTCTCTGTGCATGTGCATTTTCATGATTCTAGAATCATTGGTGTGGAAAGTCAATTATTGTATGTATTCTTTGGGACCATATATACTGCAAAATGCCAAATTAAAAACATGTTTCCCTGAGTGGATGTGGCTTAGTTAATGGCTGTTATGTACACAGTTCTATGGCCAGTAAATAAGTGAAACCTCTGATTTACTGAGCAACATAAAGGAACAGCCATCACTCCATTTCTTAGGAACACGACTGAACTGAAGAGCCTGGTGTCTACTTTCCCAAGTTATAGTGAAGAGAGGGAAAAGGCCTTATACAAAGGATGTAATTGGGGCCTTATCAGCTGTTTCTGCTTTTTAGACATGCAATGAAAATTACACTTTTCATATTTAAATATATATTCATACTTTGGTTTAGTTTTTCCTAAAACAAGCACTATTTACCAAGTAAAGTCTTAAAATATTTCTTGAAAAACATTGCCCAATGGCAGATAAAATAATAGGATAAAAACTGTACAGATACTTTCATCTTCTGATGGACTAACGTAAGTAATTAGCCAGGAAGGAGCTCTTTTTCCTTAAAAAGGGGCTGAGGGGCTGCCTTGCCCCACGCATTTGTGTGTCTCTGCCCCCACTCAAGCAATAGGGGCCCGCCTAGGAAGACCCCCAGAGAGAGGGTCAGCAGGGGGCATCACCCGCACCTCCTCTCCCATAGCCCCATGGTGGGACCAGGCTGGGGCTCCCACTCCCTCCCAGCTGCTTATGTCTACAATTAAATATGTTAAAATAAAGTCATTATCAGGAGTCAAAAAAAAAAGGGATGCTATGCCTCTATCATAAGACTGAAGGGTTCCATAAGACTGCAGGGTTCTTAGGTCTCAAAATCACTATTTGTTGGCACATATAGAAGTATTATGTGAATATAGTTAAATTAAAATGATATGCAAAGGTGTCTCCTCCCTGTGTTTTATTATTTTAATATTAATTTTATTATATTTGATTATAAAATAATATTATTTTAATATTAATTTTCCCTTTTGGACAGAACACACACTGCTATTATGGGCTTTGGAGTGGAATACAAAGCTTTGAAAACTTTGAAACAATTTTGAGATTCTGATGGTGTTTTAGTGGCTACAGAATTGAGTTAAACAAGTAAATACTAGTAGATAAAAAGGTTTCATAAATACTTTGTATAATTTATTTGGTGTCATTAGTCGTAAAATTGTTCACCAATGCCATCAACTATTAAATGCTCTAAATAGCTTTAAAATGCCCTGTATTTACTGATTAAAGCTGAAATCAAGGTACAGTTTTGCAGTTTTCATACCGATATAGCCGTCCTATAATAATCTGAAATCTAACTACTAAGTGGTTTTAACTCTTCTGGAAAAGAATCAGTGGAGTACTGTCTCTCTTTCTCTCTGTCTCTCTGTCTCTCTCTCTCTCTCTCTCTCTCTCTCTCTCTGCTTAGCTACAGAATTTTTCCAGAATGTGTGTTATAGAACAACTTGCAGGACGCTAAAACTCTCATGTTCACTTTCAACTGTGTGGCTATTTTTTACAATGCCTCTTGAATGATCCCTTCCTAGTGAAACTGTTGGAAATTGACCTAAAAAATACTCAAATGATAGTTTCAGTGTTTTAAAATACTGGAAAGCAGTTATTATACAATGTATTCTAATCTGTTCGCCTCCTTAAAAATATGTTGCCTACCTCCCCGTGAAGTTTATGTACATTTCCTTAATAAATACGTGTTGTCAGGAAACAGCTACTCTCTTAAGGCATATCATCATGTCTTCAAGACTCTGAGGAGAGAATGAAGACTGCAGGTCAGTAAAACTATTTACTCCCTGCACATTAACAGCAGACACCTACAAATGCTTGCAAACACACTAGCTTAGTTATAATTCTCCCTGTGGAACTTTGTAAAACATGGTGGGTGACAAGGATAATTTACTATCGTGAACAAATGTTAATTTTGGATGCACAGAAGTGTGATGTGTACCTATCAACAAAGCCCACATTATTGCAGATCTCTTTTCAGTCAGTTTGGGCTTTGCTAAAGCTTGCATATATTGAAGTAAAGGAAAGGAATATACTAAAAAATGGAAAAACAAACAAAAATCAATGAATATTAGTTATTTCCACTAAGAGCCCTAAACTCAGAAAACTTTACAACTAACTTTCAAAGCTGAAGAAAAACTTCAAATAATATTAATTACTTTGTTAATCCTTTTCCCAGATTTCAGATTTTTATTTCATTGTGCCTGGGAACTTCTGTGGTGAGAATCCTGCTTCTCATTTCTTTGCATGAATTCGAGCTTGCATTTTGATTTCTCTTGTAACTCTTGTGTCTTTTTTTTTTTTTCTTGCCATTTACTTTAATCCTTGTTTAACCGATTTAAAAAAAAAAAAGTCCTTGAGAAAACCTCCTTTAATGCATATCCTAGAACTTAACTAACTTTAAGATATTTGTCTCAAGGACTGGTTTCAAGGTTGAGGAGGCAGTCTCTCTTTTGCTTACTGACATGATTTGCAATGCTTTGGGCTTAATTAAGTGACAGAATAAATTGACCACAGCGATCAGGAAATGTTTTGATCCAGATTATTGGAATGGAAATTCTACTTTGCTTTCCTGGTAAGTTGGAAGCCAGAATCTTTCACCATTAGATCTGACAACAGAAATTTACTCCATATCCCCTGATAGAGCCGGTAAGGAGCAACAGGCCAGCGTGTATGTGACCAGAGGTTATAACGTTCTGATTCATTATACTCTAGTCATGAATCTGGCCCATTGCAGACAAGCTCCATCCATCCATTTATGTTTCATTCTGACCATGATTGTCATGCTATTATGGTGAGGGCCAAATCCACTGCTCATGCCAGATGTTGTTAGGAATTCAATCCATCCTATGCATGAACACTGGCTCCTTCAAACAACAAGATGCTGAGTGAATTACATATTGAGTGGTGAGTTTTCTTGGCATTTAATTATCCAGCTCAAAGAAACTTACTTCCCTAATTGTTTCTGAGGTTACTGCCTAGCCCGTAAGTAAAAGGGATCTTGTGAAGGAATGGTGTGATACCAGCAGCTGTAAAAACATTTTAAGTTATTGTAATGTCTCTTTCTGGAATTTTTTTGGCTTACTCCTAATGACTGTATGTCAATAAAAATTAGGCATCTTTTATACTTGATGTCACTGTTACATGATATTTCAAGGGGGAAGAAGATTTGCCATATCCTAAGATAAATCTGTTTTAAATTGTGTGAATTATATTATGATGCTTGTTCACATACTAATGTATTATAACATGGCTGCAAAGATAGAAGGAAATAGTTCTTAAAAAGAAAATTCACAGTTCTTTCTTAAAAAGACACATAACCCAATTATTATTAAGATAATTAATTAATGGGGGTTTCAGTCACTCAGATACAATTAACAAACACTTCAGCTCATCTAAAGTGACACCATTTAATATGATATATAGTTGGTCTTTAAACAACATGAGGATTAGAGCTACCAGCTCCCTACACAGTCAAAACTCCACATATAAATTTTGACTCCCCGAAAACTTAACTACTAATAGCTTACTGTTGACCAGGAGTTTTACCAACAAAATAAACAGTTCGTTAACACATACTTTGTATTTTATATAAATTATATATACTATTCTTGCAATAAAATAAGCTAGAGAAAAGAAAATGTTATAAAATAAATCATAAGAAAGAGAAAATATATTTACTATTCATAAATGGAAGTGATTCATCACAAAGGCCTTCATCTTCATCATCTTTCGGTTGAATAGGAGAAGGAGGAAGGGGAAGAGTTGGTCTTGCTGTTTCTAGAACGGCAGAAACAGAAGAAAACCCACATGTAAATGGACCAGTGCAGTTCCAATCCATGCTGTGTTTGTCAGCTGTAGGGACGGTTACACTTTTGTGTGATGACGGTTCGAAATGGGTTGGCAAAGTTATCTTTTACCAATCTAAAATTCCATCAAAATTATATCTTTATTAAAAAATAAAAATGCGGACAGGGTGTGATGGCTCACCCTTATAATCCCAGCACTTTGGGAGGCCGAGGTCAGGAGTTTGAGACCAGCCTGGGCAACGTGGTGAAACCCCATCCCTACTAAAAATACAAAACTTAGCCAGGCATGGTAGCAGGCACCTGTAATCCCAGGTACTTGGGAAACTGAGGCAGGAGAACAGCTTGAAGCTGGGAGACCAAGGTTGCAGTGAGCCAAGACCGAGCCACTGCACTCCAGCCTGGGCAACAAGAGTGAGACTCTCAGAAAATAAATAAATAAATAAAATACTTGTGTAATTTGAAAAAAAAAAGAGATTGTAGGGTCTTCAAAATATTTTCTTCCTCATATTATATTTAGCAGTAATTTCAGAAACAGTTCCATGTTTAGTGATTTTTTTTAACCTCTAAGTTCTTTTTAAAATAAACTTTCTACTTTAATTTCATATACTTGATACCAGAACTACCAGAAGGAAAAAAAAAAAAAACCCTATTTGTCTTCTCTGGGAGTGTATTTGTAAATCGACAATTCTTAGAGAAAATTTACTCTAATACCTGTAAGTCCCATGACCTATGGAGGTGAACTGCTGGGTAGATTTCTAACTCAATGCAAACAACAGAAAAAGACGATGATGTCTCTAAACTTGTTCATATTTAGTAATGTCCTGCATGCTTTTTTTTTTTTTTAATGGAGTCTCTCTCTGTTGTCCAGGCTGGAGTGCAGTGGTGCAATCTTGGCTCACTGCAACCTCTGCCTCCCAGGTTTAAGCCATTCTCCTGCCTCAGCCTCCTGAATAGCTGGGACTACAGGTGCTGGCCACCATGCCCAGATAATTTTTGCATTTTTAGTAGAGATGGGGTTTCACCATATTGGCCAGGCTGGTCTCGAACTCCTGACCTTGTGATCCGTCTACATGGGCCTCCCAAAGTGCTGGGATTACAGGTGTGAGCCACCACACCTGGCCATGTCCTGCATTCTAATAAGGGACTAAGGAGAGTTTTACAAGGTTGAACTTTACTAGGTTACTTCTGGTTTCAGCTTCAAAATGAAAATATGGTTAACATCATTTTTTATTAGAAAATTGAAATAAAATGCAATGAAATGTGGCCATAAAAACAGCAATGAGAAAACACTGCATAGTGATTTAAAGAACCACAGCAAACTAAAACAAAACATCAAAAAATAAAAACCTGAGAATGCCAATTTCTGGCTAGTATGTGGAGCAACGGGAACTAGCATTTGCTCCTATGAGAATGCTTCATGGCACTACCACTGTGGCAGACGGTTTGGCAGTTTCTTATAATGCTAAACATAGTCTTACCCCATGTTTTATAAATCACATTTCTAGATGTTTACTAAAATGAGATGAATGCTTATGTCCACACGATAACCTGTGCACATGTACTTACAGCAACTGAAAGCAGCCATGATGTATTTTAAAGAAATGAACAGATCAATAAACTGTGGTGTATCCATACAATGAACAGAATGTAGAATGTGACAGGATCATCTAAATTGATCACAAACATCAGAAACAACCTCACTGAAAGTAGCATGAGAACACTGTGCTGACCTAAGTAATTCCGGAAAAAAGAATGAATTATGTAAAACTAAGGCCAAAAGGAACTGTACATAAGCACTGTAATTTAATTGATAAAGTTCTTCTCCACAGGGTTTCATGTTAATGATTCTGAAATTGTTATACATGCTGTGATCAGTAACTTTAGGTGTCACATCAACTGTGTTAAGGGATACCTGGAGAGCTGGTAAAACATTATTTTGGGGAACGTCTGTGAAGGTGTTTCTGGAAGAGAGTAGCACTTCAGTGAGTAAACTGAGAGAAGATTTGCCTTTACCAACTAGGACAGGCATTATCCAATCCATGGAGGGTCCAGATAGAACAAAAAAGCAAAGAAAAGTGAATTTGTTTTCTCTTCTTCTGGTGCTGGAATATCCATCTTCTCCCGGGCATGGGCATGAGAGTTCCAGGTTCTTGGGCCTTTGGACTCCAGGACTTACATGAATTAGCTCCTACCTCCCCACCCACCTTTGTGGTTCTCAGGCCTTTGGTCTGGGATTGGAGCTACACTGCTGGCTCTGCTAGTTCTCAGTCCTCCAAAGGCTGACTGAAATTACACCACCGGCATTCCTGGTTCTCCAGCCTGCAGACAGCATATTGTAGAATTTCTTAGCCTCCGTAAGTAAGTCAACTTTCATTTAAAAAATTCCATCTTATATATCTACATATATATCCTACTGGTTCTGATTCTTTAGAGAACCTAATACACATGCATATGAAACTTTAAAATTAAATGAATGAATGGTTGATGATTTGAAAAAAAAGCATTTCTCAGGGTTGTAGTGGAGGGTTACAGATGAGCAACAGGAGGAAGCTAGAATGCCCCATGGATAATGAATGGGAGTGGAGATGTCAGTATGAACTGAAGTTCAGGTTAACGTAGACATAGATGGTCACATATAATGGAAGATACGTGTATACATACAGGTTAGTATACACACATCTAATTCCTTGCTATGTCAACAAGAGGGCCCAGAATCAATGACACTGCAGTAGCAAAGAGTATGCCTCGCACTCAGATCTTGATTTCTAATGCCATTCTCAAAAAAAGGAAGCAGGTATCCTTGGTAGCTGGCTCCTCCTGGGATTGGGGGAGGAATGCAAAAGCTCAGCCTAGAGCGTCTTGTGGTGCTAGAAAGTGCAAAGTGCTCAAAAGAAGGAAAAATATCACAGTGAGGGGAACGTGTCAGACAGACACGGGATCCACCCGAAAGGTCTCTTAATGGCCAAAGCTAGAACAACTCGACTAATATAGCAGAATTGGATCATGACCAAAGGATAAAATAAATATCCCAAAATCGTTATTGATGTAAATAAATCATTGAATCCATTTTAAAATCAGGGAGAATAAATGAATAAATAATTTGTGTAGATCCCCTGCCTTTAAGGAGGTGGAGTAGAACTTTCCACTCCTTATATGTGGATTGTGCATGATGACTTTGTCTTAAAGATGGCAGTACTGAAAGAGAGAAGAAAAGACAATGGATATTTAAAGTGGAGAAACCTCACGAACACTACTTTAGACCAGGAGATTAAGGTTGACATGAACAGTGACAAATCACATGTGTAGTATCCACCCTCAATGTGATAAGAATAGCACTTCACCCGACGGTCGTATCCTCAAAACCGGTAACTTCAGTCTAAATCAGGAAAAGAATACTAAAAATGCAAACTGAGGATGTGCTGCAAAATACTTCATTAGAAATTCTCAGAAATGTCAAGATCATCCAAAATAGGTAAAGTCTAAGAAACTGTCACAGTCAAAATAAACTTAAAGAGACATGACAAGTGTAATGTGGTATTCTAAATGCGATCTCAGAACTGAAAACAGACATTAGGGGAAAACTGAGTGCATCTGAATAAAGGATGGACTTGAATTAATATCAGTGTGTCAATATTGGTCCATTAATCATGACAAATGTGCCATTCTAATGTAATCTGTTAATAATAGAGAAAACGGTGTGGGTATTTATGAAAAAATCTCCTTATAATCTTTGCAATAATTCTGTAAACTGTTATAAAGTAAAACTGTTCTAAAAGGTACAAGTTTACTAAAAATAAATCGAGTTATAACTGCTTAATATAACAATTCATTTTAAGCTTCTACCATGTAAGAATTTGATGAAAATCTAAAAGAACATACTTTCTAAGCTATTGAACTGTAATCAAACAGAAAAAGCAAAGTTTGTTTCAAAGTTGCAGCATTGGCACATCATTTGCCCCCCAAACCATAACATATTCTAAATTTATTAAAGACTGTACTCATGATATTCCCACTCCAGTCTCTGGACTGTGAGTAAAAATAAAAGCTAATTTGATATAACACATCCTCACAAGTACCTATCATGAAATAAATAATAGGTTACCACAAGGTTTTATGAATTTTGAGCATGAACATAGTGACTGCACACTTTGATCAGAATTAATGTAATACTTATAATAAAACAACATTGATAGTCATTCATTAATCAGAGTTTACAGTCTATTATTTGAACTAACAGAATTAATTCAAGTTAGAAGAACTAACTTGAACTGTTGCAGTGAATAAAAACTCTGGAATACTTATGTCCTTCTGCTAACCTCATTATGCAGAAAAGCTTAGTTGGACTGAAACTTTTAAAAGAGCTCTTAAGTAAATATCCAAACCAGCTAATAAAAAACAATCTCTTCTGCTCTTGCAATGGATATTTAAATGGTCACAGATAAGAACAGACATGATTATAATGAAAACATCTGATTTTATACGCATTTGAAAATGTGATTCCGGGCTTGAAATTCAGAAAGACTGGTATTGATGATTTTACAGGTATATGTGTTGCTTTTCCTTTGTTCTCTCTCATTCTTTCCTTCTTTTCTGTACACCATTTCCCTAGAGATCCCAGTTTCCAACAGGTGGTGTTCATATTGAGTTGACAGTCCTGTGTCTTAGGAATGGAGTTTTAATCATACTGTAGGTTTTACTGGCAGTCACTGCAGGTTGCAGAGTTGATACTGTTCTCAAACTTTGTCCATTTCAGTTACTAAGTTAGCCGCCACTTTATGGTTCAGTGTCAGTGACAATTTCAACAGATCAATCTTTGATGGAACTTCAGATCAAAAAATGACAAAGATAAATGGAGACATGTGAATTCCCCCCATACATCTTAGCTCCCTTCCTGGAGAATGGCAAATCTGTTTGGGTAAGGAAATACCCTGGAGGGTCTGCTGCCTGCAGTAACTGTTTTCAAGGAACGATTCCCAACTGAACTCTGTTGTCTGACACTCACATTGTCCTCCCAGCCGCAGCTCACTCTGTCTCTGGTTACTCCCAGGGAGTCCGTGCTACCATTTTACAGCAGTCAGGCCACCAGGAAAACTGCTGCTTCCTCCGGGCTGTGGCAGCACTCTTCCCTTCCGTTGCTTAATGAAGGTACATTAGGAGGAAGAGGGAAGGGTGGGGAGAGGATCTGAGCACCATGATGTGTATCTTCATCTTACGTTATCGGTGCTCTTACTAAACTCTACTTTGCAAAAATTTTCATTACAAAAAGTGAAGTAACTTACCCAGGGTGAAAAACTTTTGTCCATCCTTTTCATGTCATGATAAATATAGACTGATTTTATTACCCCTTGTACAGCTCATGGATGCCACCTACGAACATTTCAATGAATATTTTTTGCACCTCCAGCATACTGGTTATCATTTCAGACAATGGACAGATAGGAAACAAAAAAAATAAAAAGCAAAACTCTATACCCTCGTTGACTACCTTCGACTTACCCAACAATCACAATTATATTTTTAAAAAAAATGCAAAAGGACCCCAACTCTTCATTTATATGTCTTGTATTCAAAAAACTCATCATAAGAAATTATTTTAAATAATTATCAGCACATTTATTTTAAATCAAATGGCTCTGCTACACCAATCCTGTATCTCTGTCCTGTGAAATGAAAAAACCCAAGTCAGGCCGGGCGCGGTGGCTCACACCTGTAATCCCAGCACTTTGGGAGGCTGAGGCGGGCAGATCACGAGGTCAAGAGGTCGAGACCATCCTGGCCAACATGGGGAAACCCCGTCTCTACTAAAAAATACAAACATTAGCTGAGCAGGTGGTGAGCACCTGTAGTCCCATCTACTCGGGAGGCTGAGGCAGGAGAATCGCTTGAACCCGGGAGGTGGAGGTTGCAGTGAGCTGAGATCACGCCACTGCACTCCAGCCTGGCACCTGGTGATGGGGTGAGACTCTGTCTCAAAAAAAAAAAAAAAAAAAACCCAAGTCAAGGATGACTACTGGGTTTCTGGCTTGAGCAACTGGTTAGACAATGATACAATATTGGAAAGGAAAGGAAATGAAGAGCTCATTCTTTTTCAAAATCTCTGATTTTGACTCCTCAACTCAATTTTAATGTACGTTGTGAGATTAGGTAAAAAGCTCCTTTGTATTTCACAATTGGATTTGCACTGAGACAAATCAGATTAATACATGATCCTGACTTTTCAAGTCCAGATCATTTTTATAGATCTATGCTTGTTTTATTTAAATATTAACTTTTAAAATGTTGTTTCTAACAATGGTTCTATTTATTTTGTTGAAAATATATACAAAAAATGATTTGACTTCCAACTTCCATCTTGAAATACTGTATATAGTTGGTCTCATTCTGACCCTAAGCTGATCTTCGCAGCTGCATCTCCACATATTTCAATTCTCAAACCAAATATAACTTCCTAGAGTTATTGGCTGCAAAACCTGCCAGGAAGCAAAAGAAAAGAGAAGTTGAGCAGGGGAAACTAGTCCTATGAGATTATTGACTCCAGATGTTCCAATTACTCCTTTTGGGGACTTTATTGACTTAAGTTATACAAATCCTCCTCTATAAATCCTTATTCAGTCATGTTTGGCAAAGATTGTATTCTGTTTCTCCCAAAACACCTTTATAAACTCATAGTAGAGTTCACACCTAATAGAGGAGGAAGCAAAAATGTCATGGTCACATTAAATCTTATGGAGTTTTAAAAAGACATAGTTAACTGATTCAATCTTCATCTACTGAGAGTTGAGGTATGTCAATACAGCACATTATTCCAAGGCATCTCATTTAAAAAAAAAATTTCATGGAGAAATAAACCATCTGCAAATTACATGTGGTGGGAATGATGACTCCTAAATATGTTTCCTACTTAAAAATGTTTACCCTTTACCTCAAAATCATAGCCTCCTCAATACTTTCCTTGATTAAATTTTATTAGAGACTTTAAAAAGCAGAACCTGCACATTTTAAATAATTATCAGCACATTTATTTTAAATCGAATGACTCTGCTACATTAATCCTGTATCTCTGTCACATGAAATTAAATAGGGAGCAATAGTGTCTTAATTCTACCTTTTTGACAGTTCTCATCTATGAAACTTTGATGAAATATATGTTATTTTCAAATCTTTTCATAATGCAATGCCATTGATATAAATTTTGAGAAAATCTTTCTCTCGTTCTACTCTTTCTTTCTCTCTTTTTCTTTTCTTTTCTTCTCTTTTCTTCCTTTTTTTGAGATGGAGTCTCACTCTGTTGCCCAGGCTGGAGTGCAGTGGTGCGACCTTGGCTCACTGCAACCTCCGCCTCCAGGGTTCAAGCGATTCTCCTGCCTCAGCCTCCCGAGTAGATGGGACTGCAGGCTTGTGCCACCACACCCAGCTAATTTTTATATTTTCAGTAGAGACGAGGTTTCACCATGTTGGTCAGGCTGGTCTCAAACTCCTGACCTCAGGTGATATGAAAGATGTTTATGCCAATCCCATAAACATTAAAAAGATAACAAAGGAATATTGTTAACAGCTTTATGTCCACAAGTTAATAACATAAGTGTAATGAACCAGTTCCTTGAAAGACAAAATTTGCCAAAACACTCAAAAAGAAATAGCCAAAGGCTATTAAAGGATTTCATCAACAATTAACAACTTTTTAAACCAGAAATCACCATGCATAGATGTGTTCCTTGATAAATTATACCAAACATTTAAGGAATAAATTATACCAATTATATATATTCTCTTCCAGAAGACAGAGGCAGAAGAAATACTTCCTAACTCATTCTATAAGGTCAACATTGCCCTAACACCAAAACTAGACAAAAATGTTACAAAACAAATGAACTATAGACCACTATCTCTTATGAAAACAGAGGTAAAAATCTTAATAATAAAATAAAAATAAATAAAATAAAATACTAGCAAATAAATCCAATAGTGTATAAGAGTAATACCACTTCTTTTCAACATTGTACTGGTAGTCCTAGCTAATGCAATAAGATAAGAAAATGAAATAATGAGAATACTAATTGGAAAGGAAGAAGTAAAATTGACTTTATTCACAGATTAACTTATTATCTCTGAAGAAAATCCAACAGTAGTGACTAAAAAGCTCCTTGAGCTAATAAGTATAGCATTTCTTTATACTAGTAATAAACACATAGAATTTAACATTTAAAACACAATGTTATTACTTTAGCACTTAAAAATACTTAAATGTAACTATAATAACTATATAAAACATGATACAAATTATGTAAAAAAATGAGGAAAACTATAAAACTCTGATGAATAAAACCAAAGGTAAGCTAAAACAATGGAGAGATATTTCATGTTCATGGAAAGGAAGACAATATTGTCAAGTTCTTCCCAACTTGATTTATAGGTTCAATGCAATCTCAAACAAAATTCTACAAAGATTTTTTTCAATATATTAACAAATTGATTCTAAAATTCATATGGAAAAGCAAAAGACCTAAAATAGCCACAACAATATTGAAGGAAAACAAAGTCATTATACATTTGTCAAAATCAATAGAATGTATTAACACTAAAAGTAAACCCTAATGTAAATGATGATACGTTACTGGGTGATAACGATATGTCTGTATAAGTTTATCAGCTGTAAGGGGTGTGGGATTCTCACAGTAAGAAGAGTTGTGTGTATGTGGCACATGAAGTCAATGGGAATCTCTATCTTCTGCTCCGTTTTACCATGAACCTAAAACTGCTCTAAAAAATTAAAAATGAAGTTGGAAAACTAGACAGGGTCTTGCTTTGTCACACACAATGAAGTGCTGTGGCATGATCGTAGCTCACTGTAGCCTCAACTTCCTGGGCTCAAACAATTCTCTGGCCTCAGTCTCCCAAGTAGCTGAGACTACAGGCATGTACCACCATGTTCAGCTAAATTTTGTATTTTTTGCAGAGACTGGGTCTCACTTTGCTACCTGGCCAAACTCCAACTCCTGGGCTCAAGCAATTCCTACCTTGGCTTCCCAAAGTATTGGGATTGCAGCCATGAGCCACTGTGCCCAGCCAAGTCAGAGAACTTTTAAAAAATTCTGCCATTTGAGTTTTGCTCTAGCACGAAGTGTGCAAAGGAAACAGTGAAAAATACATTTAGAAAGTTATACATAATCCAAATTATAACTTTTTTAAGGAATTTTAAATTTTATTCTGTAAGCAGTGAAGAACTATTGAATGAACAATTTGTGGAATAGTCTTCTCTAAGATGACTGAAGCATTCAGAAGAGTGACCATGTATAAATTTTTGTGTCCCACATTCATAGTTCAATTAATTTGCAAAGATATTTACTTTTAACAATATAGTTTAGAAATGAGTTATAAACTCTGGTTCATTAACGATTAGTAATTATGATGCACAAATCAGCTGGTAAAAAACTTATTAACTAATAAAAGCTTAGATTACTTAGATTTTTACAGTGTTCAAAATTACCACAGATCTGGACAGAAATGAATAGTGTATTTTCTTTATGAATGATTGGATTTATCAATTTACATTAGAGTCATGTATAGCTGTAATAACAGGAAAACAAATCTGAAAATAGCATCTTTTATAGTTTTTTTAAGGATAGTTATTAGATATACATAAGCCATTAGATAAATTAGGTTAAGACTGTCTTTAAAAATCATAGCACTTACTCACATAACAATGGAGGAGCTTATGGGAGCTTCAGAAAATTGAGCAATTTTAAATGAATAATGCATACTATAGGTAGTCAATAAATAGCTCCTAATTATTTAATTTAATAATCAAACAAATCTATTTTTAAATGTGAGGTCTTATTTTATCACCTATCAGTGAAAGAGAAATATATAACCAACAAATTTCATATCATGATTTATTTCATAATTGGTAGTTTATTTATTTTTATAAATTTACCATTTTTTCTTCTAAATTCATATAAATTTAAACATGTACCTAGGGCATTAAATTGTAAATGACGGAATTCTCATTTCATCAACCTAATTGACATTAACAATTTATACTAGAGCTGTTGGCTTTGTGTAGTTTCCCAAAAAAGAAAAAATTCCTATTTGGTGTGCCTAGGTATGATGTCATTATTACCAAGTCACTTGTCACTTCATCAAGGCCCCCGTAAAGAGCCAGCTAAGCTTTTCCAGAGCATGAGAACGGTGACTAAATATGCGTGTGGTAGAAATATCCAGTTTATAATGTTCTAGTACAGTGTACATTGGCAATAAACCACCAGACACAGGGGAAGAAAGAAGACACTGTGAGATGCAGAAAAATTAACTGAAATGGTGGAACCTGTGAAAGTGGCTCACGCAGGGCCTGCTACAGACTAGATACCCAGTACATTTTTTAAAAATGTGTTTTTCTTTTTTTCAAGGAATGGGAAATGAAAGTTCTTTTGAAAAAATTGTATGTTCATTGGCAGAGATTGGTCTCCTTTTAAATAATTTGTTAATTAGTAATGCTAAAATTATGCCTATGTGTGTCAAAACATGGAACAAAATAGAATATAAAAATTACTCATGTTTAGCTAATAGAAAGTAAAAATTGTATAGATGAGGATTTTATTTTTATGCCACTGAATTATGATGAACATAAAAAGTCTATCGTCGGCCAGGCACTGTGGCTCACGCCTGTAATCCCAGCACTTTGGGAGGCTGAGGCCAGTAGATCATCTGAGGTCGGGAGTTTGAGACCAACCTGGCCAACATGGCGAAAACCCATGTCTAATAAAAATACAGAAATTAGCCAGGCACAGTGGCTCACACCTGTAGTCCCAGCCACTCAAGGGGCTGAAGGACGACAATCGATTGAACTCAGGAGGTGGAGGTTGCAGTGAACAGAGATTCTGCCACTGCACTCCAGCCTGAGTAGCAGAGTGAGACCCTGTCTCAACAAAAAAAAGTCTATCGTGACATGGGGAACTATAGAAATGGTACCAACATTGTCAATGTCGTCATCTCATGTTAAGATCTATGAGAGGTTTGCTATACTGGGAAACATTTAGTAGCATGTACACCCAATACATTAATTTACTGTGTATTTTCAACCTAAGGGGAACTTAGCCCTAACTGGTTCCTCACTGGGGTCAGAGGCAGATTTGATTGCTCTGATTGGCCATGGTGGAGATCCCCTTTATTCTTCATATTTTTAGGTTCAGTTTTCTTAACAAGAGCTTAAAGAAAGATAACCTTCAAAAGGTAAAGAAGAACTATTTTGTGGTCAAGGACATTTATGTCTTAAGTCTTTGCTAAATATCATTTATCAAATTCTCAAGCTTTATTTATAAGAAACTAGAGAATGTCAAGGGTCCAAGACTAAATCTTGATTTTTATATTCCAAGCACCAGATTCCTCATAAGGGCTTTATTTAAAAATAAAATCTGTCTGCTGGAGAGAATGTGGTGAAATAGGAATGCTTTTACACTGTTGGTGGGAGTGTAAATTAGTTCAACCATTGTGGAAGACAGTGTGGCGATTCCTCAAGGATCTAGAACCAGAAATACCATTTAACCCAGTAATATACCATATTACTGGGTGTATACCCAAAGAATTATAAATCTATTATAAAGGCACATACACATGTATGTTTATTGCAGCACTGTTCACAATAGCAAAGACTTGAAATCAACCCAATGCCCATCAATGATAAACTGGATAAAGAAAATGTGGCACATACACACCATGGAATAGTATGCAGCCATAAAAAAGGATGGCTTCATGTCCTTTGCATGGACATGGATGAAGCTGGAAACCATCATTCTTAGCAAACTACACAAGAACAGAAAACCAAACACCACATATTCTCACCCATAATTGGGAGTTGAACAGTGAGAACACATGGTCACAGGGAGGGGAACATCACACATCGGGGACTGTCAGGGGGTGGGGGGCTATGGGAGGGATAGCATTAGGGTAAATATCTAATGTGGATGCCAGGGTGATGGATGCAGCAAAAATATTAAAGGGAAAAAATATTAAAGCATAGCACACAGAGTAAAAAAAATAAAATAAAATCCGTCTACCTGATGGTTGAATTTTTTTCTGCCTAATCACCTAATCAAACACATCAATTGATGATCTAAAATATTTGTGTGTGTGTGTGTGTATGTGTGATTTTCAGCAGTCTAGAACAACAGACCTCTATTACTTTAGCCTTCTAAACACACATTTTACCGCCTGAAAATGACTTAGTAATGGAATTGTCTGATTTAGCTGGAAACTTGGCTTTTCTCTATTCATATGTGACTTAGTGAATGTTCCATCAATTCTTGTTTATAACACGTTAAAGCTACTGGACAAAGTTTACATGCAATGGAAAAAATTTTATGTACATCTGTGAGCCCATATTCTGAGGCAAGTGATGTGCAGGTGAAGAGGTTCAGAGGAAAATGTTAATTTCCATTTTTCTCTCTGGGGAGGCAAGCATTTAGCACACAGCACTAGGAGCCCAATAAATTATTACGCTACACGTGAGACTATTGTCCTCTTCAAAATAATAGCATGTCTGAGAAAGCCCTAAATTCTACGAACAGGAGAAAGTGCTTTCAAGTCATGAAATTTTAATGAGACAGATGCTGTGGCAAATGTCTGAAGAGGGTGAAAATTTTAACATTCAGAGAGCTAAGAATATAATTCAGATGTTTTGGTGATAGTAGGCACAAAGAAAACAGAAACAACTCGTATCATTTATCAGCAGTAGCTCACTGGGGTGTGACTGAACTTCTAGTAGTTAAAAAATCTAATGTGAGTATAAAGACAACTTTGTTTTCCTTGATCCAGAAACATCGCCATGTGGACTCAATTATATCTGGCGTGATGAGGTATGTTCTCGAAGTCCCAGTGGCCTCCACGTGTGCTGTAAGCAGATTGTCTCTGAGGTCATGGGACAGAACAGTGCCCAGACCCAAGTATGATGCTCATTCACATGGCTTCTAAATCATACAGCAAGATGCGAGGAGAGAGGACGGAGGTTCATAAACAGGAAGGAGCTAGCAAACGAGAAGACCACGACACCTGAATCCAGTGTTACGCAGCCTTCACATACCCTGTTCCTCTGACACATAAGCCTGCCCTGCGGGGGTTTCAGGGTCTGGAGCGCAGGGTGAGCAAGGGTTGAGTAAGTGCCCTGAAGCGAGCACTCACTTCCTCCCTCAGAGAGTCACATGCTCAGGGACTCTGGGGCTCAGTCACAGCTGGGGCTCACTGAACACTGCTCAGATGCTCTGGATTTGTCTGCACATCCCAGGGAGGAGACATATGGGGCCAGAAGGGGGGTCGCCAAAAACTGAGGAAGATCTAGTGCCCCGTAACCATTTAATCTTTCCTTGGGCCTTTTCTCCCTTCCTATCCATGTTCAACACACTTAGGCTGAACCTACCTTTCTGAGCCTAAGATTCTCACAAGCTGCTGGCTATTCTACAGTCAGCTTTATCCCCTTAATTTGTGTCTCTGTGTTCTATTAAAGAATTCAATAATCGCAAATGATGTAACAATTATACTCTTTTAGGTTAAGATGTCAAAATGAATAAATCATAAAGTAAAAAATGTGGATATTTCCTTTCATCATGCAAAGCTTACTAAAGGGGTTTTTGCAGGTTCCTGTAGCTTTCATGTCCCTCCCAGGTAGATTCTCCTTCGCAGCCTTTCCTCGTCACAGGAGTCATGTAGCCAGGGGCTAGAAGTGTAATGAGCAGCTCCTGAGATACCATAATATTTCTCTTCCCTCTGCTCTCCTCCTCCTCTTTCTTCTCATTTTCCTTCTCCACTTTCTTTTTCTTCTTCTCTTTCTTTCCTTCTGGTTAACTGTGATTTGGGAATTTTGGGTTATATACTTGCAAATCATTTACCCATTAATCTTTTATCTAACTGTAATATATCTTACTTTATGTAATAGTGAGTAGAAACTCACCAGGTACTAAACTAATTAAAGTTTTTCCCATGAATTGAGAAGCAGCTGAAATACTGACTGCAGAACACTGTTTTAATTATAGTTCCTGCCCTCTAGCATTAGGTAAGTGTTATTGAGAGTCTGCTCATTTTATTTTTGACAGGTCCAAACTTGTGCAACTCTGGCTGAGGATAAAATGTACATCAAGAGAGTAAGACGTGCCAAAATGTGATTAGTTTATTTATTTTATTTTACTTATTTATTTTTCTGAGATGGAGTCTCACTCTGTTGCCCAGGCTGGAGTGCAGTGGCATGATCTCAGCTCACTGCAATCTCCGCCTCCCAGGTTCAAGTGATTCTCCTGCCTCAGCCTTTCAAGTAGCTGGGACTACAGGCGTGCACCACCGTGCCCAGCTATTTTTTGTCTTTTTAGTACAGATGGGGTTTCACCACATTGGCCAGGATGGTCTCGATCTCTTGACCTTGTGATCCACTGCTTCGACCTCCAAAAGTGCTGGGATTACAGGCGTGAGCCACTGCGCCCTTCACGCATCAGGAAATGACAGCAGATGCATGAAGAATCACAGCCCAGTCCAGCAGAAATGCCTTGTTGAACAGCATATTCATAAGCAATGATAAATTGCCATTTTAAGCCATTAAGCTCTTACACGTTTTGCTCCTCAGAAAAAGCTAGCTGTTACACTGCCCTTCTGGAAACACGAAACCGCTGTGTAGTCTTTCTCCTCTTTGGTCTTTGTAAGTCATTCATCAGATTTTCTGTATTTTGATTAAAATGTCTTCAAAGCGCAGTCCCTCTTTGCAATCCCTGATGTCTAATTCTGAGCTTCGCCGTGTCTTGCCTGGGTTGCTGGCGCTCTTTCCCTTCCTCTTCCAATCCCATTTCCAAAACACTATGCTTCAATCTAGAGATTCAATTATGTGATTCCTTTCTTTAAAAGTTGTCTTTGATTCCGTTTTCAAGCATAGATAGCAGTGAAAATTCCTTGACAGTATATAACGTCCTTTCTGTTTATATTTCCTTCCTTTCTTCTGAGTATATAACTTGTGACTGTCATCAATCTACTATATTCCCACAGCACAAAGCCACTCATCTTGAACCTCTTAGTCACAATTCTACGCCACCACTCATGATCTTTTTGCCTGAATTCCTGTATCTACCTTGCCTCTCTGTCAACTTTTTACTTACTCTTTAACATTAATCTCAGGTAAAAATATGCACTGAGATTTTCTTGGTTTCTTTCAAACAGAATGAATTACACCCTTCTCTGTGTGTCTAGGCCACGGCTGTCTGACCCACAACTTCCTCATGCTCTACTTCATTCACTCATTTCTATGCCTTTGTCACAACTATTGACTTATTTAAATGCACAGAGTCTAATTCCATCACCTTTTAATCCTTAGAAACAAGCACAGTCTTACATATAAGAGGAACTGAATACATGTTTTTTTTGATGTAGTTGTAATGAGCAGAATTAAACCAACTTATCTGAAAAATGTAAAAATCTTGGTATATCAAGATAGTTTCTTCTTAAGTTTACTCTGTCTTAAGAGCTTATTTACGTTTCACGTGTCAGTGCAATTTGGTGACAAATTTTCCTGCAAGATTTACTTTGGGCAACCTGCCTTAATATTGCTTGTAATCATAAGGCATTTTACTGTTACAGAAAATTGTAAGCAAAGAGAATCCACTAACACTAGAATTTATTAATGAAAGTAAAATTGCAAGTGGGGTTTTATAACACACGGATCAATATTTATTGTATAGGTATAATAATGAGCAGGGAGATCTTAGTAGATGAATATCCTATGAGTCTTATGATATATAACAAAAACTATTTTTATTTTAGTTGATTTTCTGCTTAATTCAGAAAAATCATCACTGTAGTATTACCTTTTTGTATTCCATCAACAAATTTTATTTGTATTATTTATGTATTTATTATTTTTGGTGGAGACAGGGCCTTGCTGTATTGCCCAGGCTGGTCTTGAACTCCTGGGCTCCAGCCATTCCCTGCCTTGACCTCTCAAAGTGTTGGCATTATAGGAGTGAACTCCCAGAAGCAGCAAATATTTATTAAACATAAGCACATACTGTGTACCAAACACTATTCTAATCCTTCAAATCAATTATTCTCTGAAAGAAGTAAGTTTACCTAAATTAATTTATGAGATAAACCATGTGTATGTGTCCTTGTATTTCTCTTATTTTCTTTATACTTCTTACTTTTTCTTTTCTCTGTCATTTCCTTTGACTTTTTAAAGAAAAGAATCCTCAGGCTTCCAGTTTATTTTAGGATACTCAGGATGCTCTCAGGTATTTTTTAATTCTCAAACTCTCTCTAACACATACTAATTATTTTTTAACCAGAATTTTAATACATAGATTTTTTTAAAGATAAATGCTTAAGAAGTCTTAATTTAGTAACTATAACACATACCCACTGATTTTTGTTAATATATCAGTCATAGTTTATAAATCCTTTAATTTGGGATTAAGTTGTGTTTTTAAAGCATTAGTACCATTTCAGATTTTCAGTGAGAATATGATTGGGCACTTCTAAAGCAAAAATTTTAATCTTTATATATTTATTATTTATCAAAGACTGAAATTATTATCTTAGAACATCAGTGACTATAGATAATGTTTGTTTTTATAAATTAAATAATTAGGTCTCATATTCATGAGGAAATTGCTCACAGTTCTATAAGCAAGTCATATTTGTGTTTGTTATTATTTTAGAAAAAGCAGTATGTTTTTTAAGAATTAGAACTTAAGAGTGAATTATTGAATATAATTGTCAATATGATTCCATTAAGAGCTACTGAATATAATATTATATTCAAATAAAACTAAGGTCATAGGCAGACTATTAGTTTAGCAGTAGATATAAATACTGCAAAAAAACAGTGAATTAAGTCTTCACAAAGATTCATAGTGACATATAACTACATCAAATTTGTCAAAAGTTCTATTCGGTAAAACATGCAGTTTTTCCCCTTGAGGAATGTAAAACAAAATGCTTTGTCATTTTAAGATCAGTTAAATAGTAGTATGAATTAATTGGGTTTAATTTTTTTTCTTAGCAAAATGTATTGAAGTCGACTTTAGTCACTTTTTGCTGTCTTTGAAGAAATTACCCAATGTATTTATCTAGGATTCAAATCAAAACCCAATAAATTATTCTTTCACTTAATCTGTAAAAGAAGTTTCAGAAGCATATTTTTATGTCCAGATTGATATTTTAAAATAGTTTTAAAAAAACATCATAGAATAATGCTACAAATGTCTTTGGCTTTTTATCTTGCAAATTTAATTTGAAGATTTTTAAGGAAGAGAGTAATCCAATCCAATTGAGTTATTCTCAAATTGCCACCATAATGAGCTTGACTCAGAGTTAAGCTTGAGTCTATTTCCATAATTGTTATGACCCCTCTCTCAAAACACGCACACACTCAAAGATTAAAGGAAGAATCCACTTCAAATCTGATTTTGGCCAGGGTTTTACACAGTTGGGGAATACTCCTACCATTCGAAGTCATTAAAAACAAACAAATCATTGCTCAATTTCTCCCTTTTGGAATCTCTTTCCTGGTAGCAGCGTTTAGGATCAACTGTGATCTTGAGTTCCCAAACTGGCCTGTTAACACAACACATTTATCAGTGTTTGGCCTAAGGACAAAGCACCAAAACAACAGATGGAATCAATATTAAATTTTACAAAGGGATTACATCGCAAAATCAACAGTTCTTGGTAATGATTGATGGTGATTGTGTAAATTTCTTCTTCTGCTTTCGGCATTTTCTTCTTACGAGAATTTCTAAGTAAGTGTCATAGGTGCTGGTTTTGAAGTAGCTCCAATTAGGTATTAATTGAGTTTCATCCCAGGCTGTGATCAGTTGTGAATTAGTCACCAAACGAGGTAAAGAACAGAAATAATTACCTGTGCCTTTTAATTAATGGACATATATGAGAATTCAGCATTTCACAATAAGATCCTTACACACACACACACACACACACACACACACACATACACACACACCTTTCTCTAGTTTATCAATATTGCTATTTACAACATTTTAGTCAGCGGCTATGTTCAGCGGCTCACATTGTTACAACTATGAAAATACTGTTCACCGCTAAGCCATATATTACAGCATGATTCCATTTCCTGTCTTCTATATCTGCGCACTTTTCCATGGTTACAAATTTCTTAATTTGTTTGCTTAGTTATTTTTAATCTTACTCTTTCACTTATCATGTAGCACAAACCGTAAAATTTACATATACTGGGAGAGAGCATCAGTGGCTACAGATAATTATATAAATAGTGCATTGTGTGTGTGTGTTTTAAATATAAAATACCTCCTGCGTGCACCTTCCATTCTCCTGCCCCAATTTTTATTGATTTTTCTCTAAACTTCCTATACCAGAATTGCCATGAGTTTTCCTTCACCAATATTAAGCTATTTCTTTTGCTTTCCATATTCTATATATAGTATATATATTTTAAATACAGGAACTATTCCATTTTGCTTTACCTCTTCATTCATGAAACATGTCTTCCAAGAATAAAATTTTAAGTGCCTTATAAGCTTATATGAATCAGTTACTATCAGGTTTAATCTACAGTATGGCTTGGCATAGCATTCTAGGATGGAAACCAATTTCCCTCACAATTAAAATTATGGCAGAGCCTGGCATGGTGGCTTCCCCTGTAATCCCAGCACTTCAGGAGGCTGAGGTAGGAGGATCACCTGAGGTCAGGAGTTTGAGACCAGCCTGACCAACATGGTGAAACCCCATCTCTACTAAAATTACAACAAATGACCCCAGCATAGCGACACACGTCCGTAGTCCCAGCTACTCAGGAGGCAAAGGCACGGGAATCACTTGAACCTGTCAGGCAGAGGTTGCAGTGAGCGGAGATGACACATTACACTCCACTCTGGATGACAGCAGCAAAACTCGGTCTCAAATTAATTAATTAATTAATTAATTAATTAAAATAAAATGTGTGGCAGAGACTGGGTAAATGTTGCCACACTGCCCCTTCTTTCTTTGGGTCATAATTTGCAGTATATTTCTCATGTCCTTTGCTGATGTAACCTTGTGGCTCAGTGTTGGCCACAAGTGGAATGTGGGGCAAAGTGACGTACAAGCCCCAATGCACGCATGTTGGAACTTCTATCCACTTTATAAGATCCATATGCTTTTATGCTCTGTGTCTTGCAGGCTTTGAATTTCCTCTACCCATTTCAGCTTTTATCCCTCTCTTTCTGATCTTCTGATCTATGGCTATTTTCTTTTCTTTTAAGCCTATGCAATTAACTGGAAAAACATACTGTCATTTTTAATCCAGCATTATATATATATATGTATATATACACACAAGCACATGCACACATTATATATATATACACACACACACACACACATATAATGAGTATCACTTTTTAGGAGAGTTAAATTACAATTTTCTAGTATTAATATGTGTGTGTATGTACATATATATATAGAGAGAGAGAGAGAGACAGAGAGAGACAGAGAAAGAATATCAACTCAGTCTTCTATGTCTTCAGAAGTTAGCTGCTCATTTCATTTGAACACAACTCTCATTATGCATTATTTACTCAAGATGTTATACTTTCTCTTCATAAGAATTTCATTTTAGAATAGAGTCCAGGCTCATCATTAGATAAGAGCATAGTCTTGTAGGGCAGCTTCTGTTCATTCTAAAACTTTTGGGAATACTTCAGAAAAAAAAACTAGCAATCCAAACTCAAGTAACATTGGACTTCACAGAGGGACCACACTTCTTGACAGACCTTATAACAGCATATCTGTTTGCAGGCGTGCAGATCTATACGTCTATATAAAAACACGAATGCACAATCACCATTGTTCATGAAATAACTGTAAGTCCAGCAATTTTTTCCATTTGATTAAATTGTTCTGTGTTTTATGGAAATGAGAAAGGATTTAATCCCATATGGTACAAGATGAACATAGTTGCTAAAGCTTAAAGGGAAAGAAAAATGTTGTAGACATTTATTTAAACTTGACTTTCACCTCAATCACTTTCCAAACCTGTGCCTGTCAAGTTCAACAGCGACGTCTCCATCATTAGGGCTGTAGTCGCGTCTCCATTCTCATCTTTCTTGATGAAGAACATGGGCCAAATCCTTCACCCCCTTCTCCTCGACAGTCTCTTCATCCGGCCGCCAGGGCCCTACGCTTCCGTGATGTTCTCTCAACCGTGTGAAAGTTCTTCCTCAGCCTTACTTTTTGGGTCCTCTTCCACCTTCTGCCTTCTCTAGGGAACTGTCCCACCGCTTCGTCCTTGGCCCCCTTACCCTTGGTCATTAAATTTAGTCATTAAGTTTTATTTATGTATGTATGCATGTATTTAAAGTTTTTCTTTAGACACCCCATAAAGCCCCGGACAGCCGTCTTAGCTTTAAATGTCATCCGTGTGCCAAGATGTCCCCGTTGCTTACATCTCCAGCGCAGATGTGTTTACGAGACCCAGACTCCTACATCCAGTTGCACCAGCACTTGAATGCAAAATAAACTCAACTCAAACTTAACACGACCACACTGGGCTCTCGATACATCCATCCCAAACTGCTTCACCTGCAAACCTCTGCTTCTCGACTGAAGACATGGGATGCGTCCTTCTGCCTTCTGAAGCCAAAATCCGTGGACTCATTTCTGACTCCTGCCTCCCACACGTCCAGCCAGTCCAACAGGAAATCTTGCTGGCTCTGCCTTCTAGGTGTGTCCAGGCATCTATGCTGCTCTCACCTCCCCTGCTGTGCTCTGACCTAAAGCTCCAGCAGCAATGTCATTACCTGCTCATTGTTCTCTCACCTCCATCCTAGCCACACTGCTGTCTCAATAATGCAGCCAGCACGGTTCTTCTAAGACATTAACAAAATAGTGACACTCTTCTTCATAAAACGCCGTGATGGCTGCTCATTTTACACCAAACAACAGCCAAAGTCCCAAGGACGACCCTCTGCATGTGGGCCACAGGCATCACTGACCTCATCGTCTAATACTCCCCTCCAGCTCATTTGGCTCCAGACACAGTGATTTCCTGAGATTCTTTGAACACACCAGTCAATCCCGCACCTCGAGGCTTATTTTCTTCTCTGCCCACAAACCCTCTTTTGTCCTGGTCAGCTCCCTCCCTTCCTTAGAGCCTTTGTCCTTACAGGATTATTTCACTGGGTCACCCCCAGCTAGCACTGCAATCTGCCGCATTTGCACATCCAAACCGGGTGCGCTGATCGACTCTTCACTTTCTTCCATAGACTTACTGCACTCTCTCGTAACTGGTCATTGACTTCTTGTCTATGACCTCTAGAATGTGATCGTTATAAAAGAAAGACTGTTGATCATTTGGTTTATGCAAACTACCTGAATGAGAACTGCTCAGGGACATGTACTTCATCCTTATCACTGAATAAATAAATTAAAAGTACAACAATTCCTTTTTTATGCATGTGAGCTTAAAATATGTCTTTCACGAGACGTATTTTGCAATTTCAGAGAACTTCATGGTAGATGACTTGACTTTACATTATATTGCTTTGTAGTAAAGCCAATTAAAACATGAATTTAAGAAATTAATAATTGCCTACACAAATGAAAGACTGTTAGACTTATCCATGGTACACAGATCATGGGGAGTGTGGTATCTCTCACAGGTACCCCAAAACAAAACCATAGCTTTAGCCAGAACACTGTAAATTTTAAAGTGATTAATATCTTGATCGATATACTGTATTATGTAAATGGAATTAATATCTTCCAATTTATTTTAAAAATATAATGTTCTCCAACGTCTAAAGAATGCTCACTTCTCTTAAGTGCTAGAAGTTTTGATAAAATTGACATAATTACAACCAAATTGCCTTCTCATTTATACAAATGCAAACAACAGTAATATAATGAAAACTGGTGGGATAATTATGCCTGCTCTACACCAAATAAATTCCCAATGTTCGTGCTAAATTTGATGTCACAAAAGGATGTTCACTTCAGTAACCCAGTTCTTTTCTAAATGAAAAGTGAAAGGCAGGCTTGGAATAATTTGTTCTTTGTATCTTACTTCAAAATTGTCAACAAAGATAGAGACAGCATTAATTGCCTCATCATACTTGCGTATGGTTTTACATCTGATTAGCCATGGAAAAAACTGTGGGTTTTAAATACATGAAATTAGAACTATCTGGAAACTGCTTGTCAGGAACCTGCCACCTCAGTTTCAATATTTCACATATTAAATACTTTTTCTCTTGCTACCCGTTCATGATAAGATTTGCTAAGTCTGACAGAAATGTTTTAATTACAACTTGAACTCGTCACTTCTTGAAGATCCATCTACAGTTCACTTTCTTATAATTAATATTAAGAAACATTAATACTTACTGAAATTAATTTGGAGTTTCTCTACATATTTAAGTGTCTTCTAAAATGGGTATAAATACATATATCATTTGTATTCTGTGTAATTACAGGTCCATAGACTTACTGCATTCTATCAGAGTTTATAATTTACTTTTTGTCTATGACCTCTAGAACAATTGCTAAACTAATGAGTTTGGAAATTGTTGGATGAAAATATATGCACCTTTCCTGCTCCCACTATTTACAGAGGAGATTGTTTCACTATATTGTTGTCATTTTAGTTTTCTTCTCCTGCTCACTGCAAAACAAAAGAAAATTTTAACATTCAATTTTATATGAGAGATCCAAATAATATTAACATATTTTCTACATAAAAGAAATGCAGAAAATACTCTTGACTTTGTGATGAAATACAAATTCATAGGAGTACTCTTCATCCAAAGCAGTTATCATGAAGTTTGTCTGTTAGCAGCTCAAGGGAACTTACAACTAAAACTGTAAATAATTGTACTTTGTATATATTAAATGCTTTTATGATATATTTATTTAGGATTAGGCAAAGGTGAGCTTAGAGATGTGTGTTCATGGATGTCTGTATTCAGAGACAGCCTAGTTGACATTATGAATAGTGTAGTCTGGAAGGGAATTAATTTTATTTCATTTTACGTATATGTGAGTATATATATATATATAGAGAGAGAGAGAGAGAGAGAGAGATACTCCATGTAATTAGGAAGAAAAATGATTAAATAGTGTGTATCACGTAAATATATACCTGAAAAAAATCAACATTTTAAAACTGCAGCATTTCATAATGGAAAACAAATAAACACTTGTTTTATAAAAGCCCATTTACATTTTTTAAAAATAAAGTATATTTAAAATTTTAAATATAAGTGATTAACACTGTTTTCTAGATTAAATTATTTGCATTCAGTACCTTTTGATACAAGCCCAATTTATTAAACCATGAATAAACAATTAATATTCAAATTCATATATAGGCAATATTAGTATCATAATTGTGTCCACAATTCTGACAAGTTTCTACATTTAATAACCTGCAAATATTTCACTTCAGATATCATCTTGATTATAAAGCCCACGCTGGAGTATTTTAAATTCCTGCAGATGTGCTACCATTCCAGCAAGTTCAGTTGCCTGGTTCCTCGATTTTAACAGAGAATCGATACCAGGGGAGTACGAAAGATCAAGAAGAGATATTTAAAAGTGTTCATTATAATTACAAACACAACGAACAAAGAGACAGATATAAGGAAAAGCAAAAGAAAAGCACAAACACACACCTGCACATAACACATGCACACGCAAAACACACACAGACGCATAACACGCACACACACATAACACATGCACACGTATAACACATGCACATGCATAAGGCACACACACACATAACACACGCACATGCATAACACACATGTGCATAGCACACACACGCAAGACATGCACACGCATAACACACCACACACATAACACACACATCACACACACATAATACATGCACACGCATAACACACACAAGACATGCACATGCATAACACGCACGCACGTAACACACACACATGCATAACACACGCACATGCACACACAGGCTTGCAAAGCATTAGAGAGTGTGAAGTGTGAGTTAACTAAACACTAAATTCCACATCTTTCACCTCAAGTGATCCATTATTAACTATTTCTTTTTTATTTTTATCCTGTCCCCCAAGCTGGAGTGCAGTGGTCACTGCAACCTCTAACTCCCAGATTCAAGCAATTCTTGTGCCTCAGCCTCCCAAGTAGCTGGGATTACAGGTGTACATCACCACGCCCAACTAAATTTCGTATTATTCGTAGAGACAGTGTTTCACCATGCTGGCTAGGCTGGTCTCAAACTCCTGGCGTCAAGCAATCAGCCCGTCTCAGTCTCCCAGAGTGCTGGGATTACAGGTGTGAGCCACCGTGCCTGGCCAGTTATTATTTTTAAAAATATAATAAGGCAAGGGAACAAGATATAACTATGCAAATGTGTGATTTTAAAACTGTTTAATGAGTATACGGTTCTCCAGAATTCCTTTAGAGAGTAAACGAACGAAGACGTTTCAAGACCACTGGTCTAGTCTCAGCTTGATGCACAGTCCTGAAGCCTGGTCCTCAATGGCCGCCACCTGTGTGTCTGTTTCTGCACCCATTGTCCTGCAGTCTTTTCCCCTTTAGCCCTTTCCTTTTTAGACGTGCCTGCTTTCACTCTCCCCAGGTCTCTCACTTTCTCTTCTCTACTCAACCCTCTTTATCTAGCTGACGTCTTAGGCTTCCTGCTTTATTTATTTAGTTTTTTGAGACGGAGTCTCGCTCTGTCGCTGAGGCTGGAGCGCAGTGGCGCCACCTCAGCTCTCTGCAAACTCTGCCTCCAGGGTTCAAGTGATTCTGCCCCCTCACTTTCCCAAGTAGCTGGAATACAGGCACCTGCTACCACGCCCAGCTAATTTTTGTATTTTTAGTAGAGACAAGGGTTTCACCATGTTGCCCAGGCTGGTCTCGGACTCCTGAACTCAGGTGATCTGTCTGCCTCAGCCTCCCAAAGTGCTGCGATTACAAGCCTGAGCCACCATGCCCAGCCTAGGCCTTCTGTTTTCTGTAAACCTTCCCTGAGGGGCTGAGGCCTCTGCTGTGGAATTCTGAATGGGCTGTAGTTCTTCCCCTCTGCTGCCACCTAAGATGGCCCCATGTTTCATGTGTTCATCTTCCATGGTGGGTTCTGTGAGGGTAGAGACTTGCTTGCTGTAGCTCCAGACATAGCAGTCTAGGACTCAAAGCAGATGCTCAGAAACTGTAAGTGAACTTGCAACAATAACGATTAGGCGAGATGAACTGGCAAAAAATGTACGCAGTGTGATGAGATGCAGGGTGGCCGATATTTTAGTACTGAAATCATTTTTATATAAAAATATTCATCGACAACGTCTTAACATCTTCCACATGATAAATACAGAGCATAATTCTTTGTAAAAATTACATATTTTGAAATCAGCGTCTGACTAGAGATAGATGCACAATACACACTTATTGCAAGAATGAATTAATGGAGCCACAGTGTGGCATTGTGCTTAAGAGCTCAATCCCTTCAAGTAAACACGCTTGGATTCTTGAGACTATTTGCATGAAAAATGGAATTTAACAGCCCCTGTGAGTCTCGATTTTCTTATCTGTAAAACAGGGATAATATTGTACCTACATCTTTGCATCGTAGGGATAAAGGAAGATAATGTAACTGTGCTCAGAGGGTATTAAGAACTAAATAGTAGGTGTTATTGTTAGGTTTTTGATAATCAAAGAGAGATCAGAACTATATTTACTGATCACGTTAAGCTGAAATATGTTGACCAGTGTTCAACAGCTTCCCACAGGGCACATTTATCTTTGGGTTAAATACAGCCAAGAAAACTAGAGCTTACGGCTGCTGGCTTGTTTGGCCCCATGCTAATTCTACAATAGGTGATGTTTTCTCTGTACTTCTTTGAAACACTTCTTTTCCAGTGAAGGACTCTACCTCAGCAGATACTCAACACTCTCATTTCACCCTCAGAGCTCCTCAGTGGGATGCCTTGTCCCTTAGGTTTGTTTGTATGAACAATCTCATGATATGGATTTCTTCATTAAACTACATGCGTCTAACAATGATGCCTCTGGGAGCAAAAAAGCTGAGAAACATACATAGGTAGTTAGGAGTATTTAATATGTTTTTATATTAATTTCTAAGTAAGCATTCACAGAGCTTTTTAATACAGTATCTCAAATGGTAAGTGATTAATCTAGGAATCTTGGCTTAATAGTTTTGAACCAAATTTTTTTTTTTTGCCCATACCTTGAAATTCTAAATATAGGGAACAATTTATAGTCTGAGTATACATAAAATTGACTATATTCTTGCTGTCATATATTTTCCAAAAAACCAAAAGTCATGTCAGTGTTAAAACCAAGTGATTAATTATAATATTTTTAAATTTATTTTTCACTAATTTTAATAGTGCCTACACGCACAGATTAATTAATTTATTAATGCAAGGAAGCAATAATTGGGTTTAAAAAACATACTATATTCCTATATTCACAGTGCAGATTTTTTCAATCTACCCACTTTGGTGAAGCTGTTCTAATATGTACACTTTGATAACATAAGAAAAAGTGAACTATGAAAATATTTTGGCTTTTTACACATCAAAATGTTAGGTCCTGAATTGTCAAGCAATGAAAGGTAAAACAAGGTGTTTCGTTTCTCTTAACAGTATTTGGAGTGTTCAGGACAACCGAAACAATGAAAGGTTTTGAGCAACTCCTGTTTTCAGGGAAGCCTGAAAAGATTAGGATTCTTTAGGCTGGAAGTAATGAGAGCAGACATGAATGAGATCTCTGATATCATGAAGGTTGTGGGTAAGGTGACCACTTGTTGAACCAAATCACAAAATGTTAGAAATAAAATGCTTTGGGAATTTAGTGCAAAATTCCAGAGAGTAATCCTTAACAGAAGTCCCTTTGTGTGCAATTACTTGCAAACCCTGGTGCCACTGCCCAGTGGACGGAAGCTTTTCTCTTCTTCACACAATGGCTTCAGAACCCTTGCATGGTCCCTTTGTCTGTTCATGAAGTTTCTCAGTCATGAATCATATCCATCTTTGACATACTCTTAGCCAGTTTTACCTAAGAAGAAGACAATTGTGATTTAGTATTAGGAGTGTCGGGGTAAAAAACATAAACTAGGAAGTAATTCAAGCTTAGTTGCTTCAACCTTAGCTGAAGAATCCACCCTAATGTCTAACACATAAGCAAGGCTGGCACTCCCCAGGCCAATCCATTTTTCCTTGGGAATTAGTTTAAGGAAGGAAGCTATTTTCTTGTTAGCTTTCAGCTTGAGTCTTCACTTCCAGCCTGAATTTAGATCTCAGCAAAAATGTGCATTTTTCAGTTTCTTCTTCATTCTGGACAGTTGGCAATTCGACTCCCTTGTAGCTGATCGTACATTCTGCCAGCAAGTCATGATATAGGTCTCTAGCATTTACTTACTCATTAATTGGAGAATAATTATCCAACTTCTTTCCTGTGCCACTCCTTCATACGATGCTGTAAAAACCCAAAGAGGTCAGGCGGACATTGCCTTTGCTTTCATGGAGCTTCCGATCAGTGCAGACAGGAGTCCCACAGAGGTTACAGAAAGATGTGATGAGGGCCGTGATAGGGATGGAAGAAGATGCTACAGAGACATGGAGAAGGGACCCTCAGCCTGCAGAAGGGGAGCAGTGCAGGCAAAGGCTAAACCTTCAGAGGCTAAACAGTTGTAGTCCAAAAAGAATTAGGTAGACTTAAAATAAATTTGCCAAATGTGAGACTGAAGAACAGACAGAGGACAGATGTGTTACAAATATCAACTTTATAAAACTAAGAACAATGGGAAGACATGGCTTCCCTTTCCTGAAGACAACGTCATTATATTTACAACATAAAAAGATACATTGTCTTCAAGTGAGGGAGATGGATTGAAGTGAAAATGGCAGTGAGAGCCGCTTGTTGCAGGAATCTGAATTACGAACTGGGCGAATTCCTACATCTGGGCTCTACTTCCTAAAACAGCTACTCTAATAAAGAGATAATAACTAATTCTGAGTCTTGGCTTCTCTTGTTTCTGCAAAAGAACACTCTCAACTTTGCTGTTTTGTTGCTTCAAAAAGCACACTGGCAATGTGGCAATATGCATCCTAAGGAGACACTCACTGTGGTGACAAGAACTACTCACTTGGAAACTTCATTTAAAGAAGAAATATAAATACAGAATGTTTTGCTGCTCTAGATCTGTATCAGAGTATCATATTTCAACTTTGAGAAGTAAAGCTAAAATTTAGGAATTTGGCTAGACTAAGGAGGCCCCAACAGAGATAGAAAGTCATGGAAACGTGGAAGATTCTTTTACAATGAAGAATTGTAAATACCTGGCCACTAATTCTACTGATGTCACTCTATGAGCCATCTGGGTCATTTTCTAATGTCCCTTTGCTGCATGAATGCTTCCCTTAAGAAAAATCTAGGAATTAACTGGGTCAAAATGATGCAATGTTTAGAGGAGAGCTTCTCAGCTTTGGATGCATGTTTGAGAAAAGGTGCAAAGGTGCTTTAGGGGGTCTCATTAGAATGGGGTGAGCATTTTGCTACTGTACTTTTCACAGCAATAAAACAGGAAATATAAAAGTGTCTTCATGGAGAAAGAGGAGAAGTCCAAGACTCAGGACTCTGGGCATTCTACAGTGCAGCCATCCGAAATCAATAATAAGAAAATGAAGTGCATGAAGAAACATGTGGTGCCCAAATCCTCTGCCATCTGAGGCCCACATGTAACTTTTTTATGAAATAAAACAGAAAATCCATCAGCAATGGCACTTCTGTATTATAAAAGACCACCTATGAGGCCAAGTGAAACATACAATTGTTTATTTTTCTTAGTTACTCAATGAACAGAAATTGAATAACAAGCTAAAAGATGCCTAGGGCAAGAAATGGTTTCCATCCCTCTCCCTTCCACTATTTTCCATTTCCTTTTCTCTTGATTCCACACGTCATGAGTGGTTTTTCAAAAGCAATATTATATTATACTAGTTAACTTCCAAAATAAATTAAACATAGACACAACATCATAAAATCACAGCACAAAAGTCTTTTTCAGAAGCAAAAATGAAATTGGAAGGATCTCTTTGCTCTTCTCTTTTATTTTGGCCACTACCAGTAGTAAATTTTAGAAAAAAAATCAAGAGGAAAGAGAAAGAAATAAAGAAAACCAAGAGGAGATGAAGACAGAAAAACTAGAGCTGTGTGTCGGGGGAAGAACACCTCTGTTTCATTTACAAAGTTGATAAAACACATACCCTCCGAAACACAAATACATTGAGTCCTAGAGCGGCCTGCTTTCAGCTTTGCCCCAGCTACCTCTACAGGAATCTTTTGGTTTGGTTAAGAGTGATCTACAGACTCTTTTGAGAAGAGCAGCTCAACCAGGCCAGGTTAGATGTCTCCTGTGTATCTCCTGATAGTAAACCCTGCTCGTTACTCATGGCGTCCTCTGGCTACAAGGGGCTGCATCGGTACAAAGAGAAAGGGTACCCTCCCTTCTCAGTGCTGTCGATGATGGAAGAGAAACCCTGAAGGAATTACCGAGAGGCCACAGGCATGTCTTCATGCAGAAACAAGAGAATCTCAAGACTCAAAATTAATCAAGATTCTGGGCATTCTGTAGTGCAGCCATCTGAAATCAACAATAGATAATGAAGTCCCTGGAGAAGCATGTGGTACCCAAATCCTCTGCCATCTGAAGCCCGCACGTAACTTTTTGTCACATTAAATGTTGCATTTTCAGAGGGTTTGACCGGATCCTTCTTCAATATATATGATAAGAGGTTTTTTTAGGGACCTGTCCTAAGAAATTTTAATTTTTGTTAATGTGATCGTTGACAATATTGTCTGTTACCTGTCTCAGCTATCTTTATTTTAATAGTGGCTTTGTGAAGGTACCATATGTAAATTTTACTTTCTGTTTTTGCAGAAGATTGTTCCTAATGAGTAGAGTAGATTAACTATCAAAGGCACCAAAGTCTAGTTTTCACAGCGGAAACATCACTCTGACAGATTTTTCATTAGTGTCTGTGTTTCACTGACATATGTATACACACACACACACACACATTTATAAATATGTCAAAATTATCATTTGAAATTTCCAACCAATATTTTGGTGTCACGTAGACATGGCCTTAAATGTTTTGTGTTTTACATTGTGAAAAGCTTCCTGAGATGTATACCATTATCTAATTTTTGACCACGGTTTGATAATTTCACTTAAAGAAGAAATAGAAACTCATAGGGATTTGCTGCACTATATCTTGGTCCTTCATTAGACTATCTGTTCTTCAATATTGGAAAGTAAAGCTCAAATGAAAAAAGTGTTAATAAGCATTTCTTCTGTTCAGATCTGAGGTCTAATAGCTTGCATTCATTCATCAAAAGACTTATGACATGAACACCCTAAAATCTGGACCTGGATTCTAAGGAGACTTTTTTAATGCAACCAGTGGGATCTTCTTCTTACAGGGATTCCAGAGCTGGGTTGAAAAGTTAGGCTTATCAGACTAAAAAAAAACAGCATCATTTATGGAGTACCAGAATAGGCAAGTGCACATCACGTCATTCTTTTAACATGTATTTTTGTCTACTGTGCCTCTGTTCTAGTCATCAAAAAGTACTGTATAGATACAATGATTAATTCAACCTGTTTTACTGTTAGTCCAAAGTTGAGTCAAAGCAGTAACTGACAGCATCTTCCACTTGGCAATTAACTAGTGAATGCCTTATAATCACTAGTTATATTCCTCCTACTGCTGAGTCATGTAATAATTATTAGGTTGCACCAGAAGTAATTGCACCAACCTAATAGTTTGTGTACTATTCAAATTTTCCATATTTTATGACCTGTCTCCTAAATAAATTGCAAGGACTTCAAAGGCCCTAGACACTCTACATTTTTAATAGTCTCTATTTTCACCATGTCTAGAAGTTTGCCTGGCATTTAAAACCTTTTGTTAATTAAACTAAATCAATTAGATGATTTAATACAAGCGAAGACGCACTACCAGAAGTTGGTTCTCTAATCATGTAAAAAAAGATCTGCTTGATGGTAAGCCTCCCCACCCCCGCCTCTGCCAGGGTGGAGATGTTGCACATAAGAGATTTCCTTTCTTAACAAGAGAAGTCCTTCAGGGTTCAGAAATAATCAGGCCCTGATAAAGTGACTCATTCTTCTAACTACCCAGAAACCTAAGCTCCTTGGATCTCGGCACAGCTACTCACGTCTCTCTGTTCCAGGACTGAGAGTTACTGATGTACTAGAACAGTCAAGTAGTCTGAGAAGATGAAGTTTAGTTACAACTTCAATAGCACACAACTGCAAAGCATCCAACCAAACTGGTGATAGAAATTATAATATTCATTTGGTCTATCCATCATACTTTTTGTTAATTTCCCGAATTTGGCATCATCGAGTAATGACCCCGGCTATGACAAAGTTTTAGCTGGCAAGAACTAAAGCATTCCTTGCAGAACTAGCAATCATCTGCCATAGCCTCATTCCTGTGGGATGAAATGGGCACCAGGAACCTGACCAAAGCAGCCAGCAATAAACACAGTGTCAATTATGCCACCACAAGATCTAATGTAGCAAAGAACAAGACAGATCAATTATTCAATCTCTACGTCTAGATTCATGCCACAGCACTCCTTGAATGCACTGACAATGTGTGTTACGTTGGGTATTCTGTTCCAAATCACACACTTGCTTGAAGAGTTACAAAATAAAACTTAAGAAGTTGCTGCATTTATGACCACAGAGCAAGGGTCAGAGGTGGAATTCTGGGAGCTGCTGAAAATTTATTTCACAATATTGCTTAAAACTGGCCCCAACAGGAAAGAGAAAATAAAAAAATGGCTCTAAAAAATGTCATCTTTCTCACTTGAAATTATGAAGTGATATTTACAGTCCTGCCTCAGTCAACTGACAGCAAATCTTTTCCTAAGATTGCAGAAAGTTTCTTCTCTTAAGCAAAGAGAATGTGTTAAAGAAACACATGGTAGTGTGGGAGAGGCAAACATTGAAGAAAAAGGCTTCCACTAATACAAAGTCATGCCAAGACTTGATGATATGGCTGTAAAGCAAGCCCTAGCAGGGAAGTGTTTCACTCCGGAATCCCTTGAGGCCTAACACATGAACTAGCAAAGTGTGAGGTTTAGGATCTGGTGACAAATGCAGTCATCAAGAAATTCTGGCATTCAGTGAATTCCATCAACGTGGCTTCAATGTGGGGGCTCTGTAACATAGATAGATGTATTCCATGCAGGACCAAACAAGTCAGGAATTGGTGTGTTAGGAAGAAAAGGTCATTAACCCTTTTAGGATTGTTGAGGACAGCTAATAGGAAGCCAAGCTTGACTTTGAACAAGCAAGTCATGTAGAATCAAGACTCTAAGAAATGTCTTTCCTGTGATCTTCTTCCCTTACATAAACTACTCATCAAAATTTATAATACTCTGGCCAAACTGAGCTTCATAAGTGAAGGAAAAATAAAATCCTTTGTGAACCAGCAAGTACTCAGAGATTTCATCACTACCAGACCTGCTTTACAAGAGCTCCTGAAAGAGGCACTACACA
>CAUYQU010026631.1:0-26658 GCA_963574635.1 Cheracebus regulus | reverse complement strand
AATGGGCAAAACAGCCAGCTAGCATTACCAGAAGCTGCAATTTTCGTCTCTGATAAAACAGACTTTAAAACAACAAAGACCATAAGAAACAAAGAGGGACATTACATGGTGGTGAAAGGATCAATGCAACAAGAAGAGCTAAAGATCCTAAATATATACGCACCCATTACAGGAGCACCCAGATACATAGTTCAAGTTTTTAATGACTTACAAAGAGACCTAGACTCACACACGATAATAGTGGGAAACTTTAACATTACACTGTCAATATTAGACAGATCAACAAGATAGAAAATTAACAAGGATATCCAGGACTTGAACTCAGACCTGGAACAAGTAAACTCAGCAAATATTTACAGAACTCTCCACCCCAAATCCACAAAACATACATTTTTCTCAGTATCGTATTACACCTATTTTAAAAGTGACCATATAATTGGAAGTAAATCATTCCTCAGCAATTGCATAGCATTTCACAGGTTTAAATAAAATATTGGTTGACTGCTTGTTTGTTATTTTCATCCCCTATTCCTTCCTGTCTTCATCGTTAAGCACAATTATTGGCATAAAAGAGGTTATTAATACCCATGTTTAGACTGCATTCTAGCCTGAGCAATAGAACAAGAATCCTGTTCTCTCTCCCTCTTTCTCTTCCTCTTTCTCTTTCATTCTTTTTTCTTTCTTTTGCTCTTTCTTTTCTTTTTCTTTCAAAAATAAAAATTAAAAAAAAAAGCAATAAGCAATAGAAATCTGACCGTTACAGTAATTTTATAATTTGAGCTCCATTTTCCAGTTCATTTATGGTGATCAAGAAAACACATTTATATGAAGACCTTCAAGTAAAAGAAAAACACAAAATAAAACTATCAATCTTATGTATATTCACATAATTGACTATGCAGTGTAATTATCTTTTGATGTTTCATCAAATTGGCATTTTCTTAATAAGTTTGCATAGCCATATTTCTGGTTACAATTATCAATGAAAACTTGAAACTTCAGTACAAACCTAATAGTAGCAAAGTTGAGAAAAACATATGGAAATAGAAAAAGTGTCCATGCCCTTCAACTGTGTAATGAACTGAGAAAAGTCAGCCAGCCTGTGCTAGTGTTGGAATATGCTAATCCTTTGAATACCGCTAAGATAGGATTTTTCATTGTGGCTGATCAGCACAATGGCTTCAGGAAGACCATCCTGATGAGACTGCTATCTGACTGTATGCTTCAAATTGCAAATTGCATCCTACATAAAATTCTGTCTTCTTTCCTAGGTTCAGATCAATTTGGTTTGATAATGCCACTATGCATCACTCTGCACAATTCTGTTAATCCTTTGCAGAAAGTATGAGAGTGTGAGAGATTGGAATAACTCAATAAATAACTGAACTCTTCAGTGAAAAACAAGGTAATTTGTAACTAAGATGTCTTAAATTTTAGAAATGCGAATCTATATTGTAATACATTAATAATTTAAAGTGTATAAAAATAAATTACTGCAGAAAATAACAAAGCTATTTTAGATGCTTTTCTTAGAGAATGTTGACAAATGAGGAAGGGTCATCCAAAGGGATAATAATAAATGAATAACTGAGAATAATAAATTCTCAGTTAAGGTCTTTATAAACCTTTATTTGGGGAAGTGACAGAGAAAAGTAAATAATAAATAGTAATTTGTTAATTTGGGCACTGTTTATTAGTGTGGCATAAAGGAATTTTTACCTTTTCGACTGATAAACAGCTAGAAGTAAGAGAATAGTTACTAGAACTTCAACGTTGTATGCCTGCTTCTAGGACGTTCTTGCTCTGTCCAAGGGCTTATCCTCCTCCAGAACTATAATCCCAAGATGAGCCCAGCTAAGCTAAATATAAGACAAGCAAAATATTTATCTCAAGAAGGTACTAGGTCCACTTTCCCCAATATCTCAGGCTTCTCTTCTTCCTTCTATCATTTTCAATGCTTTTCTTGCTGTGTTACAAATAAACTGGCATCTTAACACAGAATACCAGAAATTTTCCTCATCAATAAGAATAAAAATATTAGATCTATTGCATAATGTTTAACAAATTAAGTGACATAAGAATATATCTGCATGTGAAGTTCAGTACTATTGCTAAACAATAACCATAATTTGTATATCATTTTTGTAATACATAAACATTTTTTGTTTCAATATTAATTATATAACACAGTTTCCTCTGTTAATCAGTAAAGTCACTGATTTTGAAGCTATTTTTTCCAAATTCCTTGTATAGTCATGCTGTTTTTACATTTTTATTGTTTTTTATGACAAATGAGATACTTTTAATGGAACTTTTAGAATACTAGTTATCCTAGTCCACATGAAAATATGACATACTAAGTACAATTATTAAAATATACATAAGTCTTCTTTAGGTTAATGAAAAGGAGGAAAAATTTTGACAAAGAATACAGAGACCTGTACTGTAGCTCTAACTTCCTAAGTTAACAGGATCTTTAGTAACCTATCACTGGACATGTACCTTCTTTTCTATTTTTAAACTAAACTGACTCCAACAATTAATTTCTAAAAGATTCCTTTTGTAATGAAAATTCTATGTCTTTTATGCGAATTTATAAAGAAGTAGAAAATTAGATTAGTAGCTTTAGAAGTCCATTACTATCTCCTGCCATTTGGTTAGAATTTTAAATGTTGACATGTATTCATGACAGAAAGTTGTAAGGTCGATAAATACAAAGTTCATATTACAAGCTTCTGGCCAATTTTCTTTACCAAGAAGCTACAAGCGAAAGCTGGGAAAATTTACTTTTTTACACTCTTTTCTATTTATGAAGACTAACTAAAGACCAATTAAAGTTAGGCTTGGGTTTAGAGGATGCAGTGGATGCTTAGGGAAAATCAAGCAGTTATTTAAAAAGAAGAGACAGAGTGTCACTGTGGCAAGCTCTAATGGCAACTGTGTGGTCCAAGAACAAAGCTGTATCACACAGCTAGACTGTTTTGAAAAACAATCATAATCACAGAAGAGGACTGGTCAAGAGCAGACTACTGGAAGGCAATTTGAGTCCCCGAGAAGTATTTTACAATGGGGTTCGTAAGGAATAGAGTAGGACCAAACTCTCAAATAAGGTCTCAAAGGAGCATTGACATCTGTTTCAAATCTGCTTGCCCCAGCCATAATGCATGCAGACTGGTGGCCAAGAGAGACGGTTCTGTGGGCAAGCCTAAAAATTATGACCCTACATTACAACTCCAAGTTACTCTTTGCTTGGAGAATCTAGGGTGAAGAAATAGAGAAGGAAACAGCATCCTTCCTCACATTTCAAAGAAACACTTGCTTAAAATAGCAGAGACCACTGGAAATATGGCAGAGGTGGTGTTACATCTAATGAATTGTTACCGTGTCTGCTAAAATGGACGATAAGCCTCTGATTTCAACAGCTGAAGAAACAACACTGTCAAGATGAATGAATCTAACAAAATATTATCTCCACTGTGTTATCAGGGCTTTAGGCCCAGCTAGGAATAATGTTGAGAGCAAGAACAATTTCACTATAGGGATGGCACACTTCAGAGAGCTACTGCAAGAAAATTAATGTGGAGACTCAGTTTACTACTTTCATTTGCCTTGCAATACCCAATCATACTCCTGGAAACTTCTCAATTCCTGCCAAGTAAATATGATATAGAAGGAGCAATGATACATCTACCTCTCTATTGGTATCCAGCAGTGACCTTCATGTTCTGTCAACTGTAGGGTACCAAATTCATGCTTCGCAGGTTTGAGAAGCAGAGACAATAACAGCAGGAATTGCCTGGTTTCTCAAACATCTGCACTTTGGCCAGTGGCCTTAGATTTTCTGCCTTCTGTAGTATAGATGAAATTTGCTCTTTAGTTCATGGGATAGAAGACCAGAACTCAATCTAGACACCTATAGGGTGCCTTGAAAAAAATAAGATTTTAAGAGGTTTAACATAAGGCTAAAAATCCTAATTTCTTGTTATTTAGGGCAGATGGAAGCTCAAAATTGTTATCTTTGAAAGTATAAATAGGAAAATAACATTGTTTATCTATATTGGCGAACATAAAATATTGGAGCTACACACTAAAAATATTAAATCTCATGCAGGTTTTAGATGTTCCCACAGTGAGAGATTCCAGACATTATCAAAAAGAAGGTTAAGAAAAATATGACTGGTGAAAGGAATTTACATATCATGACATCTACTGGTATGTAAGTGGCATGCCACATAAATGGTGAAGAATTCATTTCAAAGTTATAATAGTTACATTCACCCATTCATTCAACAAACACATATTCTATACTTTGGGAAAAGCACTCTGCTAGATACAGAAGTTCACAAAAATGAATCAGACATAAATACTAGTCTTTAATCTTGTTTCACTGAATAGATTATATATATATCTTCTCATAAGTACATCAGTATGGTTTTTATAGTTTTGTGGAATACAGATATATATGCAAATTTATATATATCTATCTATAAGAGTTTTTAAACAGTCACCATCATTTTGGTATATAAAGCTTGTTTCTTGCATTGCTTTTAGTTTGTAATAAATATACTTGAAACTAAATCTTTGCTCAAATCTGTAGTTAATCCATTAGGTTAATTTCCAGAACTGACGTATGGAGACAGTTTAAAGCTTTTGGTATTTACTGTCAAACTGTGTTGCAAAAAGCTTATTCTACTTTATTCTCCAATCAACAGTATATAAGATATTCCATTTTCTTCTATTATTGCCAAGATTGAGTGATACTACTTATAAAATTCTTGGTAATTTCATCATTAAAGAGTAGTGGCTCATTAACATTTTTATTTTTATTTCTTGGTTTATTAGTGAGCATGAAAATGTCTTCACACATTTGTTAGCCATTTAAATTTCTTCCTTTATGCACTGCTACTGTATGTCCTTTTAAAATTTCCTACTGAGTGAATTTATCATTTTTAATTTGTAAAACTTTTTATTAATATTTATGTATCTTCAATATGTTTTATGCAGTTAATAAAAAGTATGCCATCAAAAGAACATTTTAATTTATTTTTTTCTGTTCTTCTACAAGGTTCTTACACTAAAGCTTTAGTAATAATAGATGTCATTTTTTCCTTTACATTTCTCTGTGCCTTTATTCTAACTTAGTTGACAAGTTAGCTGAAGGGTAGCATTTTGTCATTGAATTGCTTTGCCAGTTACTTGGTAAGGGAAAAAAATCAATACTGATAGAACTGAGTAAAAGCCATTGTACATCATAATAGAGAAAGATTCGTTTAAGAAATTCAACTTTCTAATGGAGGAAATATCTGAGTATATAATAGACAGTATTCCATATAGTGGGACAAACAAAACCATGTGGCTATAAAGGAAACTGCAATGCTGCTGATTGAGATGAGATACATGACACATTAATCTCTGTTAAGTGGAAGCAAACTTCTACTGGCACACAATTTGTTAGCAACTATACACCAAGAAGATCTGCATGCCTGATTTAAGCTATCATATGAAGCAGCCAATGTGAGATAGTCCTAAAATCTCAGAATGTTTTTGTAATATTCCCTTAGCATCATAGGAGACACTTCAGTCTCAAATAGGGAATTCTATCTAGTTTTTAATCAAACATGTGAGATGTTGTTAACCACTTTTGGTGACTCCCTACTTGAGTAGAAAATCTAATTCCCTATTTCTGTTCTTCAACACTAGTTTGTATGTGCTGCTATTTCAATTATCTTCTCATATTTTGATTTAGTTGAACACCATCAGAGATCATGTAGTTCAACCTTCTCATTTTACACATGAGAAGGCAGATCTTAGAGGTTAAGTAATTTGTCCAGGGTTACACAGCTAGTTAGAGACAATGTAGAAGCTAAAATAGAGGGTTCCTGATTTCAAATCAACCTTTTTCACTTTACTATGTTGACTTCTAAAATAGTACAAGACCTTAAATTAACCTTCTAAATAGTTAACTTTTTTAAGGTTAGTGAGAATTTCTGCCAAGCAAGTAGAAAATGGTATTGATTTAACTTGTTTGACTATTTCTGGTAAACTGTGTGATTTTTTTCTTTATAAAACACATACACACATATACACATAATACACAATATCATCCTCATGAACAACAAACTTCCATCTGTGGCCTAGGAAACTGCATATTTATTGCAAAACTCTAAAGCAATGGCTTATTATATTCATAGTTTTTTGTTTGTTTTGCTTATTTCAAATGTATTAAAACAATATATCTTTTGGGTATTTTATACTTGTTAAATATTCCCAAAAGTGAGGGTATTAGAAATATAAGACTTCAGTCAGGCACTGTGGCTTAGCACTTTGGGAGGGTGAGGTGGGTGGATCACCTGAAGTCATGAGTTTGAGAGCAGCCTGGCCGACATGATGCAACCCCATCTCTACTAAAAATACAAAAATTAGCCAGGTGTGGTGGCAGGTGCCTGTAATCCCAGTTACTCAGGAGGCTGAGGCAGAAGAATCACTTGAGCACAGGAGGTGGAGGTTGCAGTGAGCCAAGATAACACCACTACACTCCAGGCTGGGTGACAGAGCACGACTCCATCTCAAAAAAAAAGATAAGAAAAAAAAGAAATATAAGACCTCTCTTTGCCTCTTCTGTTCCTCCTTCACATACCTCAGTAACTGTGGTCTCCCTGTAACTTTCAACAAGTTCTGAGATAACTTACAAAAGACCAAAATCAATTTGGCATAAAAATTAAAAGACTTTATTGACCTCAAAATGCCTGCCAGCAGTATGTGAGCATACTGTAAAACATCAAGCCAAGCTTAGAGGTTTGAACATTCCCAGAAGTGTGTAGGTATAAATCCCCAAATAATATTACAGTATGTTTTCTAATTCCTCCCTAATTAACCTATGTCTTGCCACCGAAAGTTTAAAATAATTAATAAGTTAAATATTTATCAAAAAAGCATAAGGAGAGAACATTCAGCACTTTCCTACAGGATCCCTGCACTTACTCATTTTCCCTGGAGTTTCTGAGAGCATGTTATGATATATAATACTTGATAACTAATTCCCTGGAAGATTTACTATTCCATAAATTTCTAAAACACAGATCTCAATTACAGCCACAGTTGTCCTGCTTGATATTCAGTATCAAAAACATTAGAGTGAATTCACCTTAAAATACACAATGTTACAATGAAAATGGTAGAAAATCTCAAGTTTCTATCTTCAATTTTCTGGCTATATCCTAATTTTAAAATGAGACTTGAGGTGTTAGGGAAACGCAGAATGGCTCCTGAACCATGAAGGAAATGAAAGATATTAAAGCAGGAAAAGAGATGAGTGAAAACCAGACTTGTGTGGTGGATCAGGGCATCCTGTGTACCAAAGAAACTCAGTACTACAGATTTTCCAGAACTAGAAGCCAATGGCTGTTGCTGTTTTGTCCTTTGTCTTTATGTTGTTCAGAATAATGCATCCTGCATTCTACTTGAATATATCACCTTTTTAAGATTGAGCTGCCTAGCTGCCTTCGTATAGATTCTGAATTGGATAATCGCAAACAGAAAGTTTATTGTGGAGTAGTCTTTGAATATACATATCAAAAAATAATAATAATTGGAGAAATTGGAGTGAGCAAAGGAAAAAACTGATCTGCAATGTAGTTGCAACTGTAGCTTCACCCAGTCCTCTGTAAAGTTTTGGCACTGGGATAACAATGTTGCCCAAATTGAAGCAAAGAGAACATGCATTATATTCCTTCATCAGTTAGTCATTAACTGTGAGCCACTGCCTGAAAGTGGGTGGTAACTTGAATGAGCCAATTTTTTATGGATCCAGTGATTTTCAGGAAGGCATGAGTTGTAATCCCTCTGAAACTCAGATGACCAGCAGCTCTGAGATGAATGGAATGCTTAAACCCTAAGAGGCTACAGGGGTCCAGAAACGGAGTGAGAGATCATGACTTTTTATCAAGGCGACTACTCTCCTGACTATTCAGCCTTGATTTCTTTTGGATGTTTTGATTAGGCACTGCAGTTTGTCTTCTCTCTCTGATTAATCTTGCCTTTCTTTCTTTGTTACAGGTTATCACCCAAGAATATTTACTAGTAAAACTTCTACACAAAACTCTTTTCTTCAGAGTCTATAATAATTTATTCAGAGTCTACAATCATGGAGCCAAGTTTAAGAGGTTTGGTACAGGGAGTGGACCTTAAAAGTAGATTCATAGATGGGGTTTTGGAGATCCGTCACTTACTGGCTCGCTGTCAATTGAAGTACCCATCACTCTCAGTAATTACAGTATGAATAGGTCCTGGCATAATGTAGCAGTGCAACTGTTAAAACTTCCAGTAGTAGTGAACTGGAATGTGATAATGGAGGAAAGGATATGTTACTTTGTGAAATAGCTTAGACAGTTGAAAGGTAGGAATGAAATGGGAACTCAGAGCTATAGAACTCAGCAACTGTTGCAGTCAACTATAGATTCATTGAAGAAAGATAATGCAAACTTATGCACTAATGTAAGGTCAAATGTTAAAACTAGAGGACTTCCTGGATAGCCTTTATGGGAATCCTATTCTTTTCTAGCTGTATCTGAAGGTCAGACAGAGTGAGAACTAGGCTCAAGAATTAATCAGAAAGACAGTTTTATTACTTAGAGATATAGCAGATGAACTGCTTAAGGTTGTCTTCATCTGTTCCTGATGCTATAACAAAATATTTTACGCTGGGGTAATTCTCAAAGTTCTGGAGACTAGGAAGTCTGAGATCAAGGTGCCAGCAGATTTGGTATCTGATAAGGGTCTTCTTGCGGAATCCTCACAAGGCAGAAGGGATGAACACTTTGTATTCACATGGGAAAGGGTAGGAGTTTTCTGAGGTACCTTTTACATGAGTGTTAATCTAATTCAAAAGCATGGAGCCCTTGTGACCTGATCACCTCCCAGAGGCCTCACCTACCTCCCAATACCATCACATTGGTGATTAGGTTTCAACATCTGGATTTTGGAGAACACATACATTGAAACCATAGAAGAGGTGTACTTCTATCAGAAGGAAAAAGACCCTAGAAGGATAGATAGAAATCCAATATTGATGGTAAGTAATTCAGTGGGTAAATACTTTGGCAATATAAGCATACATAACAAAACCTTAAATATTTTGTTGTAAAAGACTAAGATGGCCTTCTCAAGTAATTTATCTGCTAGATGTCTAAGTGGTAAAATTCTCTGTCTTTATGATTAAATCTTGAGATTGGTTCTAATTCTGAACTTCAGATTTAGCCAGATAAGACTAGGATTTCTATAAATTCTGTCCAGGAAGTCCTCTGGCTTTAACATTTGACTTTGCATTAGTAGTTAATAAATATAAGTTTGTCATTATTTTTCTTTAATGAATCTATGACACACTGCGACAGTTGCTGCGTTCTACAGCCCTTTTAATTACCATTTAATTCCTACTCTTCAACTGTCTAAGACATTACGCAAAGCAGCATATCTCTTCCACCATTATCACAATTCAGTTATTATAATCATTATAAAAATTAATATCCAAAAATTATGCATTGTACTTTAGCAACAACTAATGAATACATATTTTTAAAAAATGTTTATGTGTAAAATATATATAAACTGTAAAATTTAATTTTGATCACATAACTCTTCTGTTTTAAACTCGTCAATGAGTTTCTGCCTTATTCCGAGTAAAAATCAAAGCTCATAAAATAGCTTCAAGGCTCATCAATAAAGTTCTATGATACAACTTCCTAAAAGTTTTCCTCTTACCAATTCTATGCAGCTATGTTAATCTCTATGTGGATATAGAGTAATTATCTTTTTTTGTTTGTATGTTTCTGAACTGTTAGGACTTTCAGAGTCAATTTGCTTAAATAAGTAGGACTTCAGCTAATTGACCAACCTGGAAGTTAAATTATGACTGATTAAATCTGAATACACCTATAACAAGCAAGAAAGTACATTTACCCACAGAAGATAAATGAATATCTAATAAGTACGTTTAAAGATTCTCAAATCATTAGTCACTAGAGAAATACAAATTAAAGCCACAGTAAGATACCATGTTATACCTATTTAAAAGGCTATAAAATATATGTCAGAAAACAGCAAATTTTGATGAGGATATGAGGAAAAGGAACTTTCTTACATGGCTGACAGAAATGGAATATGATGTAGCCCACTGGAAAAGAGTCTGGCAGCTAAATGAAAGTTTAGATAAACAAGACATTGTCATATGACCCAGATATTATGTCTTTGGTTAACTATCCAAAAGAAATGAAAATGTATATCCACGGAAAGTCTTCTTTCAAAGTAGTAGATCAGGACATCCTGTGTAACAAACAACGAAAGTCAAAGAAAACTACTAATGCTTCTATCTTCCCTATTAACACCATCCAGATTATTTTATTTTTTTTTTCTTTTTGGTGTTTCTTCTTTACAGTGTGTAGGATCATATTTGGGTTTAATTGCATCACTCCAGGAAAAAGAATTAGGACACAGAGAAAGTTTTCAGTGATTATTTGCTCAAAGTATACAATAACCTATTCTGTTCCAGAATCTTGTGTGAATTCTACATAACATAATAAACACAGATATTAAATCTTAATAGTCTCTTTGGTATTCTCGAACATACCATACATGCTCTTGCCTTCAATTTTCATGCTGTCTCTATCCAGACTTCTTTTTCCCAAATACACCCATGACTGTTAGCCTTACTTCATTTAGATCTGTGATCAAATTCATCTATGAGTTAACCTTTACTTATCTTCCTTCTATAAAAATTATTCCTTTCTACCTGGCATGTTCTGTATTCTACTCTGCTTCCTCTTTCTTCACAATATTTATTACCACCTGAAATACTTAGTTGTTTATGTATCTCTCATAACCCTCCATGCCACTCAATGAGAAGAAGGGCTCAATGCAATTTTCTTCATTGCTAAGTCCTCAACATCCAACCAAGTACATACTTAGTGCTTAATGACCTGTTTGTTAAGTTAATGCTGAACAAAGGAGGTGCCACACCCATGATGTATATATCAAGGAAGCTTTACAGAGGAGCTGACATTTGAAATAGTTTTCGAAGAAGGAGTAGAGTTTTCCTCAAAAAACAAAGTAAGGAAGTAGGACTTTCCAGCTAGCTGTGTGGAAGAAAGGAAAATATAGCCAACACTGTCAGTGTCTTATGGTAATTAGGAGGAAGTTTGACGACTTGACAAAAACAACTTCAGGAAGAAAGCATGAATTCTTCTTCAGCATATTCACTAATATATGTAGTATTTATATATAATATTATCCATAATATATGTAAGATACATATTTCTAGATACAGAATATGTATTGTCTTTGGCCAAATCTCTGTTAGTTCTTTTAGGTTAGTCCTTTGCTGGCAGAACCACTGAAAGGACTGCATTATGTTTGATGTTTGTACTATTACAGAATACAGTATTTAAAAGTATTTTGGAAAAAAAGAATTAAAAAATGAAATATTAGAAACTACTTCATTTTTCTTTCTCCTTTAAAAAGATGTAATTTTACAAAAGATGTAATTTTATAAATAGTGATGTGGGTAGTCAAATGGAAAACAGTTACGTTTAAGTTAATGGAATTTAGTTTCAGGTTAACCAAGTAAGTAAAATATTCCTTATCTTTTGTATTTTAAAAAACTACTTGAAAAGATAATTATTTAGCAAAAATATGAACATGAATGTTGACATGTCTTTGTATTACTATTTTAAATGCTGGGAAATTTTACTTAACTAGAATCATCATGAAAGTTTTATTTTTCCAAGCCTAAAGACAAAAGATAATTAACAGTTGCATTACAGACAAATCTTCAATGCTCAGTGACTTTTGACAAAATAAATCTATTAGTCACTTATGCCCAACTAAACATGGGCTGGTAGGAGGAAAGGGGAACGTTCTCCTCAATCTTGTTGCTCTAGAATCCAAGCTCCCTCCATCTTGTTCTTGGCATCTCAACACATGACCTCCAAGTTTGTAGTTTCAGGAAGGAATAGGCAGCCAGTTAGCACACAGGGCCTTATTTTGAAAATAATGCACTTCATTTCTATTCACAATGCTTGGCTTAAATTAGTTACAACATTCTTCTGTCTTCAAGGGAAGCTAGAAAATTGAGCCTGCCAACATGCCAAAGAAAAACAAAAACAGGGCACCTGGATATAGGTAAACACCTTGGGAAAATGCGTTACTATCAAGAGATTTTTATAAAATTAAATGCTCTCTGCTCAATTTTTTTTTTTTTTTTTTTTGAGACAGAGTCTTGCTATGTCACCAGGCTGGAATTCAGTGGCACAATCTCGGCTCGCTGCAACCTCCACCTCCTGGGTTCAAGTGATTCTCCTGCCTCAGCCTCCTGAGTAGCTGGGAATACAGGTGCATGCCACCAAACACAGCTAATTTTTGTATTTTTTAGCAGAGACGGGTTTTCACCATGTTGGCCAGAATGGTCTCAATCTCTTGACCTAGTGATCTGCCCGCCTCAGCTTCCCAAAGTGCTGGGATTACAGGCATGAGCCACCACTCCCAGCCTCAATGTTCAATGATTACAATAATATTTTTATTTAACTTTTTTCAAAAATCATGATTTTATTTAAATATTATATAATTACAATGATCTCCTATTTAATCATTAAATTTCTCTATTCCCTGCATAGGCTTTCTGCCAACAATGTAAATTTTATATAATTTTTCCTCCTCTTCAGCTAGACTATCTCAATTATTACAACAATTCTGTATCTCATATTTTTAAAGCAGTAGTAAACAAAAATTCTAAAAACAAACATTGTTCAAAAGTACTAGCCAAAACTTTTTCATAAAGGCAATATCAGTTATTCTGCAGATATCTGTTTACTACCATGTTTGTTAAAGTGGTAAATACAGAAAAATTAGGAAGCACTAACTATGCATTTGGGCTTCTATTTTGCTGAGATCAAGCCTACTAGGTGTAATAATTGGTGAATAACACAAGCCATTATATAATTGAGTACTAACTTTTAGAGAAGAGAAAGGTAAATAGTTTATAAGTAATGAAAGCTTTGTGGGGCAGCTGGCCATTTCCCAGATCTTTTAACAATGAATTGTTGGCCTCAAGTGATGAGTTCATTCAAAGTTTGGGTAATTAACAGAGGTGGATATGTTCTTAGAACAAAAAGCAAAACAGATCATATCATACTGGTTAATCTACATTTGTAATTTAAATAAAAAATTAGCCAAATATTACAGATCTTTGTAGGTCAAAATAAATCTTCAGTCTACCATTTAGTTGTGGATAGTTAGTTCTAGGATCAAAGATTTTAAACCTCACTTATAAAACAATTAATGCACTTAACTTTGGCATTCAATTATAGATAGAGCTAAGGTGAAATAATTTACTCTGATCTATTATTAGATGTTATTTAAACATCTAGATTCCGAAATATCTATATGTTATAATATGAGAACAAAGAAAGATATCCATACAATGAAAATCAAAGAAAGAAACAAACACAACACTTCTACCAGCTCTATACACTATATTTCAAGTTATAATTATTATGGGCATCTTTTATAAAGAAGTTTAAGTAAGCATCAGAAATGAAATTACTTTAATTTTAACAGAAATTATGTATAAAATTTCTGTTCAGGTACTCAAAATAGAAAAAATAAAATAAAATAAAGCCCTTAAGAAATAATTTGGCAGGTTTATTTTGATGTTTTATTTATTTGGTCACTTGAACTGCTTTTCCACTTTTAGTAAAGATCCACCTTCTATATACAGATACAAATTGCTTCTGGACAAGATAATATTCCCAGCTTTACAACCACTACACATGTTTACAGGTAGAGATTACAACACATGGCCATGTCTATTTCTAAAATTCACAACTAAACATTAGAGACCTGACACTGAATCTGAGACGTAGATGTTAGTCCAAATTTTGTTGATTTAATCATTTTCCTGATATTCCACGGAAATACAGCTACTGTGGTCTGAGATGACCATAGAAGGCACCTTCATGTTCTAATACAAACAAAAACAACAAAGTGCTAATCGTGCTATTTATTCATGTCAGAATAAAATTTGTCAAGCAATTACTGTAATAGCAAGCACTGCAATTATCTAATGAAATATAAAAGAAAACTCTAGTATAAAACAGGGCAAAAACGTATAATTATTTTGCTTCCTATAGTCAAGAATTGATTTTTGGCTGAAATCATTATACAACTTGTAGACAATGAGCAAATGACTAGACTGTCATAAGCTTCAGGATAGGAGTAAATTTTTTAGCATGAAGGCTTTTACTATTCCAGATGAATATCAATAAAATAAATTGGAAATATCTTTCTACTGTATGATTACAATTTTCTTTAGTGTCATAGTGTCCTATTGCCATTGTTTAAAATATGTATATACATTTCCAGAGCAACTCCAATAATATAAAAAATGAAAGAAAATTCAAAAGAAAATATCATAGAAACAGTACAGAATAATCACCATGTGCATATCACAACTGATTTTTGCTTTTTATAACTAATCAATAATAGATTGGCTTCATGGTTAAAATATTATCAAAGTTGACTTTTTCAAAGGGATCTGACTATAAATATGTAGAATGCAGCTTTCTAAATGTTTTTAAAGATTTCAGTTAGATTAACAATATGGATACTTAAAAACCCATAAATGATCACATTACTTTACTGTGAAAATGATCACAGCTCCAAGAAACTTCTGGATAACAAAATAAACATCAGGGCAGAAAAGAAAAAAAAATCAGGGTTACACTTGTAGCTGTGCCATATTGGTGAGATGAACTTAAGTATACATGTTTATTTCCTCAAAAAGATATAGTTTACAATGTAGATAAACTACTACAAATGAAACCATTGAGTTCATGAATTGAGACTTTAGAGAATACAGTTGACCCTTGAACAACACAGGTTTGAATGGTGTGGGTCCAATTAAATATAATTTTTTTTTCAATAAATATTTCAGAAAACTTTTTGGAGATTTGTGAAAATTTGAAAGAAATCTTGCAGATAAACCCCATAACCTAGAAATACTGAAAAAGTTAAAAAAATGATTTTGCCATGAATGCATAAATATATGTAAATACTAGTGTATTTTACCATTTACTACAATAAAATATGCACAAATCTATTTTAAAACATTAAAATCTATCAAAACTTAGGCACATAAAAACTCACAGACTATACATGGCATCATTCACAGTTGAGGAAAACACAAACAAGCATAAAGATGCAGTATGAAATTCAAACCGCATAAAATTAACTGCAGTACATTTTGTACTCCTATTGCTATTACAGTGAACTCAAGTGCTGGGGATATCTGCTTAAAATGGTATTTGGTATTAATCATGTCCAAGTGCACAATGAGCAGTTTGCCTTTTCATGTAAAGTGATCTCTCATGCTTCTCTTGTATTTTTCACTGTGTTTGGTGTAATACTGTAAACCATGAATAACACTATTGGACCCCTGCAAAGTGCCAATAGGGATGCTGCAAGTGATCTCAAGCAGTGGAAACTCATAACATTGCTAGAAATAGTTGAATTGCTTGATGTGTACTATAGATTGAGGTCTGCAGCTGCAGTTGCATGCCATTTAAGAAAGTAAGGCTGCTGGTCAACAGTAAAAGCCTTCCTGCTAACAAAAATATTTTGACTTCTGACTCTCCCAAAACTTAACTACTAACTACTATCTGTAGTTAAGTTTAGTGAGAGTCAAAAGTCACACACAAATTTTCAACTGTGTTGAGGTCAGTTCCACTAACTCCCAATTTGTTCAAAGGTCAAATTTACTGGCTTTTTAGTTTAATTTCTTATCAGGATTCATTAACATGATATAATCTAAATTAAAAAGTGTGTGTTTACAACATGTTAGGTCCTATGAATGCCTAACGTGGTGTAGTGTGTTTGGAATATAACGTATATGACATCATCCTTGACTTCAAGCTGTGTACAACCTAGTCAAAAAGAAAAACTTCTATTTCTGGAAATCATAAAGGAAACTATAAAGCACATCATAATTACAAACCAAAGTATAGGTTTCAGATGATACCATGTTTGAAGACAAAATATAAGAGAAATCAATGTGCCCAGAATGCTTCAATAAGGAAAGCCTTCTGGCTGAAGAGAGATTTCAGATATATTGTGAAAGATAAATTGAGATTGGCTTAAGGGAACAGTTAGAAGTTGTCCAAGAAAGTAGTAATTTCAACAATTTATGTTACCTAGGATGACCTAAATAGCTAACTAATAGTATACAAATGGGAAAAAAAAGTCACCCCTAAAATATGAATAAATGTAAGAATATTCATAATAGAAGAATCAAACTTAAAAATGTTTCATATTCTGCACTGTGATTTAACACATTTAGCTCTAACCAGAAAAAACAAACATGAAAAATATTAGTAAAAGAGAAACCAATAATACAAAAATTCCCATGAACTCTTACATGATAAGAAGATACAATTAAAATTAAGAAAATTAAATGTGATTAAAAATTAACAGGAAAAATGAAATAGGAAAAAGTGAATGCAATACCAAGAAGAGTGGTTGCTATTATAGAACTGAGACATTGACATATAGAGCCAAGGCAATGTTAAAGAAGCATAATCATATCTTCATGTGGAGAAGACTGACCCTGTGGACATCACAGTTCTAAAGATGCTGAAGACAAATTACAATTTTATTTATTTTATTTTAAACGAAATTTTGCTCTGTTGCCCAGGCTGGAGTACAGTGGTGTGATCTTGGCTCACTGCATCCTCCCCCTCCTAGGTTCAAGCGATTCTCCTGCCGCAGCCTCCAAGTATCTGGGATTATAGGTACTTGCCACCATGCCCAGCTAATTTTTTGTATTTTTAGTAGAGATGAGGTTTCACCAAGTTGGCCAGGCTGGTCTTGAACTCCTGACTTCAGGTGATCCACCTACCTTGGCCACCCAAACTGCTGGGATTACAGGAGTGAGCCACTGCACCCAGCCAATTTTTGAAAGTTTCTATCAGACCCTGACCATTCCTGTATGTCATTGATGAGTATGCCAATAATTTAAGGCCCTGACAGCTTTTAACTCATGCCTTTTCTCACAATTGTTTTTGTAGTGAATGAACTTGAGAGACAAGTAATATTTTACCTTTGATAAAGAACAGGCTTGCCTCTACTCACCATAAAATAAGTGAAGCCCCAAGTTCATGCCTCTCCTACTGTAATGCAACCCACTGAGTATACAGACACATATAGAGGCCATTTGTGTTGCCTACCAATGGGATGTGGGGGTCATGGAGAATCAAAGCAAATGAACATCAAGCTCTGGACACTGCTTTTGCTGTTAAAAAGTTAGTCTCTGACACAGGAGTCTCATCTTTTGCTTTGATCCATGAAACATTAACAGGCTGACGAATTAGCCTGTAAGTAGAATAAAATCTTAGACCCACCCTGAGAGTTTCTGGATATTCAGATATGAAGTTATACAGTTCTTTTCACCCAACAAATAGCATAACAAAAATAAAATAACAACAACAAAATAATAAAACCAATGAACATTTATGGGGTACTAACTATATCCCAGGCATCGTGCTACATGATTTACTTATGTTAATTCTTTTCTTGTAAAAATCTAACAGGTAGCCACAATTGATTACTTGAAGTTTTCTGGTGGAGAAAGTAAGACCGTAGGAGATTTTGTCACCTGCCCAATATTATACAGGTCATAAGTGAAATAACTGGAATCCATACATAAACAGTCTAGTTCCAGATCCAGTGTTCTTTCCTACCAGACCATATCATCTTAATCAGTGCACAACTAAACATTCCAATGTTCTGACACTAATGCTACTGATGATTTTTTTGATTATAATAAAAACTATTTCACAGACTTACACTAAAATATATTATTATTGTTTGTTTGGGTTTACCTGTGGCCAAAATCTATGATCCTTTCTCAAAATTTAAATCAAATGTAACTGAGCATTCTTATAGTCCTTCCACTGAAACTTCTTCTTTCAGCCTTATTCTCTCCACTAATTATTTTATTCCATTTATAATTCAGATGTTTAGGCTTTTAAAGACTTTTAGATCACTAAACAGATACATCCTTGTTTACTCAAATATTAACTTCATTTATTCAAATATTTGTATAATTTTTCATAATTGACTCATATAAAAAGTTCAGGATTCTCAATTAAAGTGACAGAAAAAAATAAGAAACCTCTATAAATAAACAGTCTTCCATATTTTAGGGAGTAAAATCTTACATGACACATGGATACAGGAACTGCTGTTCTTACACTGACATCTTTTTGTACTGCAAGTTATTTAAAAACATAGGAATAGAGTTTCAGAAAGAATAACTATCGCTGGAAAATGATTCAAGATAGCCTTAGGCTAAATCTTTGACATTCATTTCTTGCTCAGAGTAAAGGTTCTGATGGTAACATAAAACAGGCTCTGCAAACTCAGAACTGATCTCAGAAAGAAATGGGAGTATGAAGGGCCAATAAATTAAATTATGTCATTTTTAAAAAATGGTTCTTGATATCTTTATAAAAAAGAACAATGAGGAGCTATTGATACTAATCTGCCATCTCTCAACAGACAACTATATCAAGGATCTAGAAGGGGATGCACTCCAATTACTGCTGTTAGAAGTACAATGCTGCCATTTTATTTTTTATCAGTCATTAGTGCACCAAAGTACAAAGTGTATCTATGCTTTGAGAGCAATGACACATAATGTGCATTTTTTTGCATTGCAAAAAGGAAAACAGATGCTATGTGTATAAAATAGTCCATTTTTAGAAATTAAGCCATTTGTAAATTGACATGATACTGTTCAAATGTTCCCTTAACTATATCTGTCTACAGGAAAAGATAATTGAACTGAAAGTCTTATTTGAGTACATTGCTTCTGTGTAGTTCAAAGAAGGGAAAACTAGTTTCTTAGTTTAGCAATCATATTAGGATATCTTAGAAAAATATATTTACAGATAATATTTTTTGTCATGTTTCTTCTAAATAAAATTAATTTTGACAACTGGCTCTTTAGATTTATTTTTTCTCTTATTTCTCAGGAGATTGTGGGGGTTTAAGATGCTTAATAAGATGCAAAAAACATATAGCTGGTAATGGGAGCAATAAAGCCCAGAAGTGAGCCAGGAGAGATGATTAGGGGCCTCCGCAACTATTAGTTGAAAATTCCAGACGTACTGAGTGCAAACATCAGTTAAGTTTTGATGAGAATTATGATTTTCATTTTCTGATGATTCTCTGCTTTTTTTTGAGTTGCCATCATTCTAAAACTTACTCCTTATATAGGTTGAAGGGAGCTGCAATAGGTATCATAAGCACACTTCATATGATCTATATAAAACGATTTATTCAGTAAAAATATTGGGGATCATTTTAACTCAAATGTCTTATGACACATGTTCAACCATGTGATAAAGGAAGTGAGACTGCACTGGTAAGTTACGAACAAATTGAGTTTTACCATGGAGTATCTATCCTGGAAGCTGGCATCAATCCTATGCAAATGGGAGATGGATAAAACAGAGGCAGAAGAGGGGTGAGCAGGGAGATAATCACTACTGTTCATTTTTATCTCAAAGCGAGCAATGAGGAGTCCCTGAGATGATGTGAAGAGAATGGCATGATGCATTTTAGGCTTTAGAGTCATCAATTTTGCTTCACTATAAAGAATCTGTAGAGAAAAGCAAGACTTTGGGGGACTTTCTTATGCCTGCTCTCTATTTTATATGTATTTCTATATAGCGAATGCATCATTGCATCTTCTTTATTTTCTCTATTAGAAAAATCATAAATTTAGATTATGAACCTGAGAAATGCTAGATGCTCTTCTAGTACATAGGGATACAGCCATGAACAAAGCAGGCACAGTCTCTACTTACGTGCAATATTAAATTTATTGATGTTGGGGAACTTTGTTCACTCTCATGGCTTCAGCTCCCAGGAATATTAAGAGAATTCGCAAATATCTCTGCCTGATCCTCTCACCTAAGTCTCACGCCTGTGCAACCAACTGCTTACTTTGGAATTCATCTTGCATTTTCTTAAATACACAACTATTAGGTTGGTGTAAAAGTAATTGCAGTTTCCACCATGAATTTTAGTGGTAAAACTGTAATTACTTTTGCACCAACCAAAATACAAACTAAACACTTAATCTTTCTTTAAAACCCACTCTTTGTCTAATGGGGTTCCCATATATGATATGACAACCTATCTCGTTGTCTGAGCCAAACCCTGGGTGTCATCCATCTCTACTAGCTTCACCTGAATCCATGACAGCTTGACTCTCATCTCATAATAGCAATGCTATAAGAGCAGTTATAATGTCCTTACAAGCCTCACTGACTCCAGGTTTCCATATCCAATTCTCTCTGTAGCCAAAAATTACCTTTTAAATATGAATATACAATCATGTCACCTTCAGAATTAAAATATTCTAATGAAAGTCTATTTTCTTTAGGAAAAATGTCCAGAGTCCTTAAATGGCTTACAAGTTCCTCCACATTCCAACCTTTTCTTCTTATCTTCAAATCATTCACCTCTCTTCCCAGAGATAATTATCACTGATACATAGGTTTCCTTTTTGTTGCCCAGTAATGACTCTTCTTCATACTTTCAAACACTGCTATATTTTCACATAGCTCTCTTTCTCTTCACATAACTATATTCTTTTTTGTTAAGGTCTTGGCACAAATTACCTTTTTCTAGATCAAGTAACCTCCCCATTTTTCCCATGGCACAGTACTATGATATTGTAACAATTAATGTATTAGTAACAAAGTGTGTGTTCATATACATTTGGTATTTAGAAGAGGATCTTGCGTACACTAAGTGCTAAATAATTTTTGACTTGATGAAGGTGAATAATGTTGATGGACCATTTGTGGTTACAGGGCATGTTAAGTTTTGGCTTTCAACTTTACAGTTGTTTTGCATATTTATTATTATTTTTTTAAAGTATTACTTTGTATTTATTTTAGCATATAATTATTACTATACATTAATTATTTTATTATGTATTTTTAGGATCTGTTTTAATTTTATTATGGTTGCAATTTATTTTTTGCAAGAGCCTTTAGAATATCAGTTGATGGGTAAATGAAAAAAGACATGTGTCAATTAGGGATTAGGGCTTTATTTTCCACATATTTTCAGAAAAGGAATAATGGGAAAAGGGTAAAGAATATTTGAAATAATGGAGCATGGGATTTAAGTTAGTAAAATAAGGAAGTAGAGACATAAATTTTCTGATAATTAAAATGTGAAGGGATCAAAGTGCCTCATAAAGTAAGAAAATGTGATGAGAGAGTCAGAACTGATAAAAATTACAGAATAAGATGTCTGAAGTTCATTTTTTGTGAAGCAGAGTAGCTTTTTGCAATGAACAGATTTAGCGTGTGGCCTTGGAATAAGATATTTTTGGTAGAAAGTCTAAAGCAATGAGCAGGCTAGCAACTTACAGATTTGTCTTATTTTTGTCTTCTATTATTAATAATAAAAACAGAATAAAAAATTCCAGAACATTTTCTAAAAAGCCAGATATACATATTTTTCCTAATGTTACTGATTTAGTCAGTCTACATCAGTTGTAAACTGTTTTGTGGTCCAAATCTGGCCCACTGCCTGTTTTAGTACGACCCATGAGTTAAGAATAGTTGTTACATTTTTTAACTTTTGAAAAAACAAGAATATTATTTTGTGAAACATAATAATCACACAAAATTCAAACTTCAATATCCAGACATTTTACTGGAACACAGTCATTTCATTACTTTATATATTGTCCACAGCTACTTTTGTGCTACGATAGCAGAGTAGAATAATTGCCAGAATCACAAGAAAAGTCTAAAATATTTGCTATCTGAAATTTTATAGAAATCTTTGTAAACCCCTAATCTACACTAGTATAAAAATCAGCAAAGCCCAAGGTTATTGGCATATGTTTTATGTGTATTCAATATATTAACTCTGCTAATAATTTTACCGTGGACTACAGTCTACTTTTCCTGTTTTTCTCCAGAAATATTGTGAACAATATTGATACATTGCTTCCAACTGTTTCCATACCCTTTAAAAACTATGAAGAAGACATTTCACTTTTATTTCATAATTGGTAAAACAGAAGTTGAGACCAGTAAAGTAAATTACCCATATTCAAATTTTAGGAAGCTGAATTGTTAGGAATCAAAGACAATTATGTTCCAACTCCAGAGTCTGTGTTCCCTTTTCTTACTTTGTTTTCTTTTTTCAGACAGACTCATTCTGTCACCCTGGCTGAAGTGGAGTGGTGTGATCTCAGCTCACTGCAACCTCCATCTTGCAGGTTCAAGCAATCCCCTTGCCTCAGCCTCTGGAGTAGCTGGGATTACAGGTGTGTGCCACCCCACCTGGCTAAAACGTTTTTGTATTTTTAGTGGAGTTGGGATTTTGTCATGTTGAACAGACTGGTGAACAAACTCCTGACCTCAAGTGATTCACCCACCTCAGCCTCCCAAAGGGCTGCGATTACAGGCGTAAGCCAACATGCCTGGCCTATGTTCCCTTTTAATGTGCAGGATTGCTCCCTACAAAGTTCACTAAAGTTTTCTGGGACTACTTTGGCTGTTCAAGGGAAAATGGAGTTCTAGTGTCCTCCATATGGGTGAGCCAACCATTTCCTCCAATTTGTGATCAACTAGGGAACACCAGTAATCATTATGGACAAATCAACTGCCTGTGTGTCAGTTGTTAAAGCAACCATAGTAACCAAAAAAACTACACTGAAGCCCTGACTTTTAAAGCTATAGAATTTTTTAGGGTTGATAGCTCATGTTTATTTTTAAAATCGGTGACTATTGACTACTTGCTGGCAAATACTGAATTTAGAAGTACTACATTTTGATAATGTTAGGAAAGTGTTTTGGAATATACAACTTGTTATTTTAATGTGATACTTTGTTGGTATCGTCATCATATAAATAATAAATAAATTACAAATTTACCTAAAATAAACATTCATATTTTAAGTTTCCAGGCCCTAATTTCTCTGAATCTCTGAATGTCCTCACCATGTGTATAATGACATTTACCTACAAAAATTCTCAATCATCCCTAAATTTCACAGTAGTACTTGTCTCATGAATTTTGAAGAAAATTAAATAGTCTTTTTCTAATAACTAAGAATAATCTCAAACACCCTCTTCAGATGAATTACTCAATATTAACAACATCCAAATTGCCAATTATTTATTACAATTCTACACTCACAAAAGCATGTTAATAGATGCCATGGAAGACACAAAAATTTTATACGGCCTTCTGGAGACTTAAATATAAGGACATGTACACTGAAACAAAATTAAAAATAGCATTCAATAGTAACACAAAACTCAAAACTGATACTTTATATGTGATTATAGACTCTACAGTATGAATCCCATTACAAGTGTTAGATATTTGCAAGACCACCTATCATTGTTAATTTTTTGTTTGGGGTGGGGCAGAGGTAGGTACAATGGACTGAATAGTTGTGTCCTTCTAACATTCACATGCTGAAATTGTAACCCCCAAGGTGATGATCTTAGGAGGTGGGCTTTTGTGAGGAAATTGGGTGATCAGGGTGGATTCCTCATGAATGAGATTAGCACCCTTATAAAAGGAACCCCAAAGAGTTTTCTTGCAGTTTTCATGATAGATGAAGATACAACAAGAAGCAGGAAGTTACCAGAGCCCAACCATGCTGGCAATCTGATCTCAGACTTTTAGTCTCCAGTGCTATGGGAAATAGATGTTTCTCAGGATGTATCCCCATCATTAAGTGACATATGACTATAATATCAATGGGGTATGAAACAGTTTTTGTAAAGGTGAACTTTGGATATAACTGAAAACTACATTTAAAGATAATGTACCTTTCTGATTCCAGAGCAGAGAAATTGGTTTTTGAGTGAGCCAGCAAGACTTTGTGGAAATATGAACTAGTTCTTCTGAACTGAACAGCATGTAACTATTTAGGGAAGAATGTAGAATGCACTGCAGGCAGGCTAAATAGCATTACCCTTGGGTGTATTGTCACAGGTGTTCAAAACAAACCAACTCCATCTTGAGTGAGGGCTAGGAAAATGAAGCTGGGACTTGCTGGGCTGCATCCCCAGAAAATTAGATATTCCTAAACTCTAGACGTTTACAGTTAAGAGAACAGATTGATAAATGTTTATTAAACAGAGCCAAACTTGGGAGTGTCCTGATATCCCAATATTTTGAGAACAAAAGTATTCCTAATTTTGCTTTAAAGATAATAATATTGATTTTTTGCAAAATATAGTAATTAAGAAAATTCTTTATCACAAATGCTTGTAGCAGAGCACATTTCCTCATGATCTTTTTTATCCTATGTATATACAAATATTATACCTAGGGTGGACAGGAGATCCCATTCTTGTAAAAGTATGAGTGCCAAAACATTTTGAGGGACTGTATATAGACAGCCCTACTGAATGAAGGGCTCTCTGGTAAAATTAAAGCCTTAAGGAAATTCAAGAGCTTGTAAAATCAGAGATTGGACATTTTTATATAGGAAAGAATTTGTAAAAGAAAGTGGCTGATTTTGTGTTTGCTGCTGCTTTTAGTAAACAGATGACATATTTAAATTATTTTAACCATTATTTAGGAAGAATGATAGAAAATAAACAGTAAATATAAATGTTGTCTCAGGAAAAGAAAGCAAAGTATAACAATAGAAATGTTTAAAATCAGTAATAGAGTTTTAAAGACAATTTTGAAACTAGATATTAATTGTAAATGACAGAAAAGAAACATTCCTCTGAAGATAGCATGGTTTTCTCTAAAGGATTTAAATTTTCAACTGACTGTGGATTTTTCCTCATAAATATCTACAAAGAATAAAATGAAACCTCAAGGAGAGCCTGCTCTCCATAGCCTTAATGTCCAGGAAAGCAGTTGTGTAGCAAGACAGAAAACATTAAAACAATAATTGTTCTATTCTAACCAAACACAAAGAAAAAAAAAAAATTACAACTCCTCCCTATCATCTTCAAAAAAGGCACAGTGGGAAGCCTAGATTTATAACCTGACTGCTGGTAACACAGCCTCATCCCTGCTAGGGGAGGTGAAAAAACCTACTGGGAAGCTGAAGCATGCATTTCCTCCAGGCAATAATAAGCCCCTCTTTCCCCACCTTCACGTGATATCAGTGTACAGGCCTAATGGGGAGGCTGTACTTCTATCCCTCTCTGGTAGGAATGAGATAAGACCCCTTTCTATTGCCAGCACAGGGTCATAAGAGATCTGTTAAAACTCAAAATATCAGTAAGATTCAGTACTTCAAAATCTAATATTGAAATATCTAAGATTCAACAAAAAAAGTTAGTCATGATCAAAAACCAGGAAGGTATCACTTGAATGAGAAAAGACAAACACCAACAGTGCCCCAATGTTAGAATTATGTGACAATGATTTTAGGGTGCCAATCATAGAAATACTTCAACAAATAATTACAAATGTAGTTGAAACAAATGAAAAATAGCAAATCTGAGCAAAGAGACTGATATAGAGAAAAATTAAATGTCAGAACTGAAAAGTAAAGTAACCAAAATTTAAAAAATCTCAAACTGGGCTCAGGAAGAGAATGGAAAGAACAGAGTAAAGAATCATGACTTTGGGCTGGGCTTGGTGGCTCACCCCTTAATTTCAGCACTACAGGAGGCCAAGGCAGCCAGATCACCTGAGGTCAGGAGTTCAAGACCAGCCAGGCCAACATCGTGAAAACCTGTCTCTACTACAAATACAAAAAATTAGCAGGGCATGGTGGCATGCACCTGTAGTCCCAGCTACTCTGGAGGATGAGGCAGGAAAATCACTTGAACCTGGGAGATGGAGATTGCAGTGAGCCAAAATTGCACCACTGCACTCCAGCCTTTGTCTCAAAAAAACAAAAAAAATTAAATTAAAAAGAAAAAAAAAGAATCATGACTTTGAAGACAGAATGATAGGTATCACCAACCGTGAATAAGAGAGAAAACAGATTGAACAGGAATGACTCAAAGACTATGATAAACATCTAATATTCAAATTATTGACATTCCAAAGGAGAGGAGAAAGAAGTCAGGGTTGAAAAAATACTAAAAGAACAGTTACGGAAAATTCCTCAAATTGGATAAAAGACAAACTTATACATTTAAAAAGGTGAGCAAATCCCAAACAAGGTAAACCAGAAGAAATCCATGCCAAGACACATCATAATGAAAATCCTAAAAACTAAAGAAATATCTTGATAGTAACGAAAAGAAATGGAGTTTTGATTAGGCTGAAAAGGATGCAAGAAATCACAGTTTTTAAATTTTTTTTTTGAGACTAAGTCTTGCTCTCTAGTCCAGGCTGGAGTGCAGTGGTGCAATTTCAGCTTAGCACAACCTCTACCTCCTAGGTTCAAGCGATTCTCCTGCCTCAGCCTCCTGGGTAGTTGGGAATTACTACCAAATCTGTTCAAAGATTTTCATTTTTGTGCCTATGTTTATTGGTTGGATTGATGTTGCTTTTACAAATATTTCATAAATTATATTTTTATATACGATCGTTGTATAATCCTGATATATTTGAGATTTTTTAAAGCATTCTGGCATCAAT
>CAUYQU010026629.1:0-23644 GCA_963574635.1 Cheracebus regulus | reverse complement strand
AGATAGAAAATTAACAAGGATATCCAGGACTTGAACTCAGACCTGGAACAACTAGACTTAACAAATATTTACAGAACTCTCCTCCCCAAATCCACAAATCATATACTTTTCTCAGTATCACATTATACCTATTTTAAAAGTGACCACATAATTGGAAGTAAATCACTCCTCAGCAATTGTACAGCATCTCACAGGTTTAAATAAAATATTGGTTGGCTGCTTATTTGTTTTTTTCATCCCCTATTCCTTCCTGTCTCCATTGTTAGCACAATTATTGGCATAAAAGAGGTTTTTAATACCCATTTTTAGACTGCATTCTAGCCTGGGCAATAAAACAAGAATCCCATTCTCTCTCCCTCTTTCTCTTCCTCTTTCTTTCTCTCTTTCATTCTTTTTTGTCTTTCTTTTGCTGTTTCTTTTTTTCTTTCTCCTTTTCTCTCTTTTTCTAAAAATTAAAAAAATAAATTACGTATATAAAAATATGTGTATATTTTAAAATATATATGTAATTTTAAAATATATACTCAACAATGTCTACTTCACCTACCTTGTAACACTGATATATGTTCTCTCAACAATGTTGCAATGTGGGTGGAGTAGATCTTGTTATTAAAATAATGATAATAATAATAAAACCCAACGAAGTTTGATTAAGGTTCTTGCCTCAGGTTAAAAGCTGGTAAGAGAAAATGTTGACAATTGTTGTAAATTTTAGCCCTGTGCTCCTATTAGCAAACTATGCTACCTAGAATAAATTATCCTCCTTTATTCTACTGGACATAGCATGCTGAACAAGTAATCATGGAGCATAATTTTACCTTTTGAAGTACAGTGACTTACAAGTTTTAGAGTCAGAAAGATTTGAATTTAAATTCCGGCTCTAGTACTTATCAGCTGTGTAATCTTGGATAAATTACTTATCCCCTCTGTGCCTCAATTTCTTCATCTATAACACAGGGATAATAATCCAAATATTATTTAGTTTAATAGGTTTTTTGAGGACTGAGATATTCGCACATTTAAAGCAGAATGCCTACCATGTTATAAGCACTCAATAAATTGTAGCTATTTATTAAAACCAAAATAAAAATCCACACCACAACAAAAAAAAAAACAAACCTCGCCGTGTTTCCATAATGAGGAAGTAATGATTCAGACTCCAAGCTTTCAAAAACAGGAAGGGTGCCTCTGTCTATTCCTGTTTGGTTCTGTTGCACCTCACGTGTTACTTAATAAGCCCTGGCATCTCTGTAATTTTAGAACTGGAAGGAACTTAAAGGTTGTCTATTCCAAGCTTCTCATTTTATAGATAAAGAAGCTGAGGCTGAGAGAGGTTGAATGAATTACTTCAAGATTATAGTGCTAGCACCCTTCCTGCTACAGCTGGTAAAGCACATCAATAGTGAGTAGAAAACAAACCTAAGAAAAACATCCAGATTCCAGAAAGGAAAAGATTCAGACAATAAAACCTGAGAGAGCAGGTTTCAAAAGGTATAAATAACCCCCTACAGGCTAAGCGCCCAGGTATAAGGGCAGTGCCTACAAACTATACTCATGGAAGTCTATGAGGTCCTCATGGAAGTTTATGAGGGGGTAATTTAACTGGTAGGCAACCAGACTAGAACTTCCCTGGCCTCGGTGAGTGGTGAAGGCCACAGTGAGGAGGCCTTCACAGCTTAGGAGAGGCTATCTTCTACAAACATTAGTGAAGCTGAAGGATGGGGATGGTGTATACAGAAGTGCACTACTGTCAATACTGCATATCCAATCCTTAAGAGTCAATCATAATGGTGAGCAAGTATCATTCATCCAGCCAGCAAACAGGCCCCAAACCACACAGGTGACACAAAAGATGTAGAATACATTCAGATCAAGACTTTTTGCTAATAGTTGTGCTTTCAACCATTTCTTCAACTGGTCATAGCAGCAATTCCCAGAAATATCTCAGATAGATATACGTTTTTTACTTGAAAATGATAAAAATGTGCCACGTGCAGTGGGTGGCTCATGCCTGTAACCTCAACTATTTGGGAGGCTGAAGCAGGAGGATCGCTTGAGCCTAGGAGTTTAAGACTGCAGTGAGCCATAAGTGCACCACTGCCCTCCAGCCTGGGTGACACAGCGAGACACTGACTCTCAAAACAAAACAAAACAAGATAAAAACTGATTTAAGTGAGAAGAAATGCTATTTTTAGCAATTCAGTATTTCTTTTAATAGCACGTTTTGTCAGTTTACTCTTACTTTTATATTAGTTGTGAGCTAGAGCAGTCAAGAAATTAGTAAGGTCTTTGCCAACCTTGCTGGTTCATTTTTATTAATGTAATTATAAACGTAGCCTTTCTTAACCTTATCTTAAAGTATATTTTGTATAAAAGCAGAGGGTTTTGAAAAATATAATTTCTCAAATTTGAGAGATGAAATTTTGCCTTTTTCTATCTTGTCTCTCTCTGGTTTAAGTCTTCTAAGAATAAATCAAAGTGAAAAGAATATGTATGAGATATGTTGAATAAGCTATAAGCTAGTGTAACCGCTATTAAAAATTTCGAAAAGATGTCAAAAGCAGTTCTAAAAACCATTTTTGTTGTTGTTGTTGTTGAAGAAATGTTAAGACAACAAAGCTGTTTACAAAATAGTAAATACAATTAGAATTTTCTTTCATAAAAATGTGTATATGAGTTTATGTGTATGCACAAAAAAGAAAAAATTTGTGGAAATTCACCCTGAATGTTAAAACTGATTTTCTTTCCTTTTTCTAGGTCTTGGGCTTTCACGGGACTTTTATTTCTGTTTACTTATTTGTATTTTCTAAAGTAAATATGTGTTTTGGCTGAAAGACAAAAGGTTTTCTTTTTCCTTTTTTTTTTTTTTTTTAATGTTTACTTAAATTTTAGAGAGTCAAATTTGGAGTGGAGGGGAAGACCAGAGCAAAGTCCAGGATGAGTGTCAATTAAAGCTTCTCCAGGCTGAACAACATGTGGGGGCAGGAGTCCACTTGACACTACAGTAGGATTTTCTATTTGTGTGTGTGTATGAGTTCTTTTTTGTTGCATGGTGAAAATGCAATTATAGAAAAATAATTTGCAGTTGTTCTGAAAATTCTATTTGTTCTGTTGTTTCTAGAGGTGCTTCTTTGATAATTCAGTTTAGGCTTAAAGTACTTAAGCACTGTGTAGAAAGGGCCAATACAAAGTAAAGAGGGAAGATAAATCTCTGTTCTTACAAGTATTATTTTTCTCTCCCAGCTAACTCTGAAGTCTATTCTTCTTTAATTTGTGTATTCTCTTTTCTTTAACACTTTTTTCATGCTGATTAAATCAGGGGAGATAAACAGAAGTCAACTCTGATCTGGAAGCTGATAGTCTAGTTAAGTCAACAAGGCACATGTTGGAAAAGTTAACTAAAAATATGAGGGCAGTATGCACTAAGGCATGAAATGACTTACACAGAGGTGTTATAGCAGTTAAAGGTAGAGCTGGTAACTTTACTGTGGTCATGATCTAGACCAGCACTGTCCAATAAAACTTTCTACAGTGATGGAAATATTTATTTCATGCTAATGAATACAGTAGCCACCAGCCATATGTGGTTAGTACAACTGAGGAAGTTTTTTTTTTTTTTTAAAAGATGGGGTTTCACCATGATGGCCAGGCTGGTCTTGAACTCCTGACCTCTGGTGGTCCACCCACCTCATCCTTCCAAAGTGCTAGGATTACAGGCGTGAGCCACAGCGCCCGGCCCACTGAGGAACTTTTTAATATCTAGCTTAAATTTCAATTTAAATAGCTTCATGTGAGCCAGGCCTGGTGGCTCATGCCTGTAATCCCAGCACTTTGGGAGGCCGAGGTGTGTGGATCATGAGGTCAGGTGTTTGAGACCAGCTAGGCCAATATGGTGAAACCCCATCTCTACTAAAAATACAAATATTAGCTGGGTGTGGTGGTGCAAGCTTGTAGTCCCAGCTGCTCGTGAGGCTGAGGCAGGAGAATCGCTTGAACCCAGGAGGTGGAGGTTGCAGTGAGCCGAGATCTCACCACTGTACTCCAGCTTGGACGACAGAGCAAGATTCCGTCTTAAAAAAAAAAAAAAATAGCTACATGTGGCTGGTGGCTATGGTATTGAAGAGTGCAGGCCTAGGTTCTAGAACGTGTCACTAAAGTAAGGCTTGTTACTTGAAGAAAGGGAGGATTCAAAAAACAGAATAAAGGAAAGTGTTCCAAGAGAAGACAAAGTATGAATGAGCCGTACTCAAGTCATGCAGAGTGGGAAAGTGCTTCATGCCTGGATGGGGGCTTGTGCTCTGTTGCTACACTGGGCAGATCACATCGTTGAGAATCTGAAGCTGCAGGTAATGAGGAGTTATTATTTCACATCAGTAATGTCTCTTGTGCCAGGCATTTGGTTGGGTGCCTTACATGGAGTATTTCATATTGAAACAACCCTTTGAAGGAAAAAAAAAAAAAAACTGAGAAAAGGGTGACTGAGCTTATCAAGGAGATCATTGAAGAAAAGAGGAATAAACGGATTTGTCTAGACAGTTTGGCAGTGAAAGAAATGCGTGCTTGAGGAGGGTTAAATGAAGGTTCCTCCCCTAGGTAGATCAAACCTATTTGGCCTGAAAGCAGAAAGGAAGAACCCAACGCGGCAGCCAGCAGGCCCCAATGGCTGTCTTGGGAAGGGAGAAAGGAATCCTGGTCCTTTGGATACATGAGAATGTTCACAAAATGGATGGTACCCAGCAATACTCAGAGAAGAGTGATAGAGGTTGCTGGAGCTGGATTCCTTTTTTTTTTTTTTTTTTTTAAATCTCAGTGAAGATCAGAGACATCTACCAAGAAAAAAGGGAAGAAAGAAAAATTGAGTGGGGAGAAGGGAGATCTGAAATAACATCAGTTGGGGCTGCACTTTTATTACCTTTTTTACCACCACCTTTATTATGTGGTTATCATGAGCCTATTATAGATATTTACATATATTATCTCCTTTAGTCTAACAATTTAGTTAAGTATTATTAATTCCAGTTATTTCTCAGTTACAAGGAAGTTAAGGCTCAAAAAGGTTATCACTTAAAAAAAAAAAAAAAAGGATTGCTTACCTCAAGCCAGGGACTGTTCTAGACAAAAAACTCAGGCAACGGGCCTGCCTTCATGGTTTATGGAAGTGGTGCAGACAGAAAAATGAAACATCAGATCATTTCAGAGTTTAAGTGGTGTGGAAATAATAAAATAATAAATGTGTTACGATATTAACGGTGGGGAGGAAGCACATTAGTGTGGCCAGGCAGGGGAGAACCGTGTAAGGGGACAAGTGACACCCAGGTCACTTTCAGGTTGAAAAAAGGTAGGAGGAAGAGTTTTCTGGGCCAAGGAAACGGTAGGTGCAGAAGTCCTGAGGCACGAACTAGCTGGGCTCCTGAAGAAATGCAAAGGTTAGTGCAGGCGATGCTGATCACGGAGATCTAGGCCAAGGCGGGAGACGCCATGGCAAGCTAGGAGAAGGATTTACCCGAGGGGGTAATGCGATTCAATAGCATCAGGCTTCCCAGAGGGCAAGGGCCAAGCTGCCCAGCTCCCCAACGCGTGTTCTTTCCACTCGGCTAAGCTGCACGGCTCAGGGCTCCAGGGCGAGGCCACCGTCAGGAGAGGTTCCCGGCCCAGGGGCCAAAGGGTCACTACGGCCCGCAGCGGGTGGGGACCTGACCTCCCGGGTGTCGCAAGCCCGGGACATCGCTGACAGACGGCGCGGGCCATTCGAAACCAGCAAGCAGCTCCCCTCACCCGGACCCAGTCACCTCCGCCTTTAATTCCCATTAGCGCCCCCTACCCGCCTCAGCACCCGCCCCCGGGAGGCCTAGCTTGGTTTTTCATCCTGGGAGGCGGATGCGTCGCCCAAAAGTTCTGAATGACGGCATCCCTTTCCCTTAAGAGCGATGAGGAGACGAAATAAACTGGGGTCAGGGCGACGTCCTATGGAAAACAGCCCTCTGTATTTTTGTCTGGTTTCCCCCACGGCTTTCCAGAAACTAGTCGTTTCTCGGCTCTCCAAGTCATCCCCTCCAACAGCGAGCCCGTTGGTTTGGCCCCTCAACCCGGATTGGCTGAAGCCTTACGCCTCGGCCATGGATTGGCTTCTTACCATTCTCCTCGACCATTGGTTGAGTTTCCCAGCTTCTGGGCGGAGTGGTGAGGGCCAGTTTCCGCCCCCTTGTTTACGGAGCGCGTAGTTGTAGCGCTCTCCGAGCGCTGGGGCTGTCTCCAAAGTTCCCTATTTAGCAACTCAGGCCAATTGGGGCCTCGCTCCACCCTCGACCTCTCCCTCGCACGCCTTCCGCTTGGTACGGCCCACACCTTTAGAGCGGCGGCGCGTGTGGGCGCCTGCAGCGTTCCTTCGCCCGCGCTAGTCGGCTCCCCCCCCGAGGGTGCGCTTGGTACGGCCCGCGCCGCCCCCTTTCCTCGCCGGGGTGGCCGTCGCCCTCCCCACAGTCGGCGGCGCTTGGTGCCGCCCGGGAGAACCAGGTCATCGGTCGGTTCCCGTGAAAACAAAAACAATCGGCCGCGCAGCCGCGGGCACCCGAACGCCGCAAGCGGGGCCCGGGGACGCGGGGCCGGGTGGAAGGAGCGAACGGGAGCGGCGGCGACACGCCGGGGTGCCAGGGCGCCATGGGGCAGGCGGGCTCCTGCTGCGCGGGGCTCCCCCGGCGCCGCGGCTAGTGCGCACGCCGCCTCAGCCGCCCGCGCCGCCCGCCTGGGGGACGAGGAGCAGGACGCGGCCTCGGCAGGGCCCGGGCCGAACGGCTGCGGACACCCGGGCGCCGGGGAGCAGAGCGCCGCCTCCGGCATGGATCAATGCGTGACGGTGGAGCGCGAGCTGGAGAAGGTGCTGCACAAGTTCTCGGGCTACGGGCAGCTGTGCGAGCGCGGCCTGGAGGAGCTCATCGACTACACCGGCGGCCTCAAGCACGAGATCCTGCAGAGCCAGGGTAGGGCGCCTGTGTAGGCGCGCGGGGCAGGGCCCACCGCCCGAGCCCCGGCCCCGCGGCGGGAACCCCTCACCCACCCTCGCGCCTCTGGCCCGGCCCCCGCCTCCCTTGAAAGCGCGGAGGTCCTCAGACCCCTGAGACTTTTCCTCTTCTTTTCACCCGATTTACCTCGAACCTGCCGCGACCTCGTTGCTAATTCAGGAGTGCGAACCATCCGGAAACCCGGCCGGGAGCCGCGGGCTCCAGTCCGGATAAACGTGGGTGAGGGGGCCGTTCACCGCACCTGCAAGCTGCCGCCCTCCCTGAGTGGGCGCCCCTCGCCCCCAGCCGGCCCCGGGGGTCTCACGTGGTGCCCGCGGCGTAGTCCTGCGGGCGGGCGGTGAGCGAATCGCCTGGGATCCCAGGCTCCGAGTGATGAGGACAGTGCAGGAATTCCCCTTACCCCTCTGTGCCGCCCCGAATCCTTGCCCAGGAGGCTTCGTTTCTCCGTCTTATTTTGGAAAATCGAGCACCTCTTAGCTGTGGGTTAACAATAGCCGCTCCTGCAACTTACGATTTGGCTGTCGTGTGGACGCAGCTCTTGTGAACTCCGCAGCGGCTCTGACGTGGTTCCTAGGAACCGTCCCGCTCTCCTATTGTAGCTTCTGATAACACCAAGGAGGAACGGTCGACGTTTGCCCAAGCAAATTTTGGTACATGCTGCTAGTTACCTGCTTTGCCTGGTCAAGTTCTTCCTTTTTTTAAAAAAAAAAAAAACAGATTTTTCTGTTTCACCTAGATTATTACTATTTTTATTACCCCAAGCCCTGGGGACAGGTACTTTGCCAAAGTTAATTTAACTTATGAAAGCTGGTTGGGAAGGTTTTTGTGTTTTTTTGTTTGTTTGTTTTTTCAGATAACATTAAAGGTTTGGTTTCCTTACATATAAAAAATCACAGCTATGATTCCTTTTGATGAAGAAGCACAGGACTTTTTTAATGGGTTTATTAAAGAGGCTGAGGGGTTTCTCAGCTTGTGGGCTGAACAGAAATTTATGTGAAGAAAGGTTTGGTAGCTGGGGGAGATGCAGATATTTGTGGCAGGTGAGATGAGGGCAGTGGTGTTAGCTGAGCTTCTCTCTCCTCCTCCTCCACTTTTTTCACACTTTCACCCAGACTGCATTTCAGTTGAGGAAGGGTGCTCGTCCATGGGAAAGGAGTCTTACAGCAGCTTCTCATTTTGGACACTGCAGACATTTTTGAACTTTAGGAAGGAAGCAACCTGCAGTCATAGTGGATGGGATATTAATATGGAAAAAACATACTAATTTTCGTAGGAGTTGCAGTACTAATATGGAAAAACGAGCAGATTTTGGTGGCTGCCTGTGAAGTGAAATTTGACGGACGTGGTGAGGATAATATTGTTGGTAGATACAGGGAAGTGAAGGTGGAATGAGACAGGAATCCTGGGAAGACTGAAGTTGGTTTTGTACGTGTGAGGTAAAGTTGAAGGGCTTAATGAAGATAGAGTCGAGGGCTCTCATATTTACTGGTGGCTGGAGATGCATAGGTCTAAGACTGTTTTCTGATGTCATTTCTAAGAGGACAGTGGAGGGAATCACTTCGGTTGCGAAGAAGAAAGACTAGGGTCTAACCGCAATCTTGAATTTCCCTTGGCTAGTCGAGGACCAAGGCTAGATGGAGCCACCAGAAACCGAAAAGGGCGGGGTTAAGAAAAAGAGGTTGGTCGGCTTTTATTTGGTTATTGGTAGTCAGCAGTTTCATAGAATTGCTAAGACAAGCCAGATTACTAGGGGTTAAAAAGAAAAACGTGATGTGAACCGAAGTGTGGGAAATACAATACAGTGATGGGAAGTATTCCCTCTGCTCCCGACCCTGCCAAGGAACCAGTGGAGGAAGAGTATTAATGAAGGGCCTAGACTTGGAGAGATGGAAGGAACATTTCCTTTTTAGGGACCAGGTCATAGGCAGGGTTTGAGAGGAAAATGATGGAACAGGATGTACCTTTCTTCCATGAGAGAGGATGTAAGTTGAAGGGGCATGTTATTGTGGGCTTTGTTTTAGAAAATTTAGGGCCAGTCTCAGATGGAGAAAATGATAGTGAGGAATTGCTGAGGCAAGAATTTGTTTTTTACCTCTTCACTGGGTACTAGGGAACTTTTCTCAGAATTTACCATCAGAAGGATATTGGCCACACAGTATGCTATGCTGTTAAAAACCAGTCTGACTTGGTGAGTTTGTGTGTTCCTTTTTCAGCCTCCTGATTTTTTCCCTCTTGTCTTCCAAATTGCTAGTCTTATATTGGTATCTCTTTGATTTCCTTTAATTCTTTAATAATAGGATTAAGTGACAAAAGATAGTTATAAAATGTGAAAGAAAACAAATATCAAAGTGCCAGGTCTAGTTTTCAAAATAAAATCTTCTTTTTGGTGTTCTTTTGTGAAGATAAACATCATGCTTTAGCATCTGGGCTATGGTATTTTTGAAAACAGGTGATTTCTAAATAATTAAAGTTCTCTGCAGGGGATGTAGATATTACATTGAAACAAATATACCCTTCTCAAAAATATTTTACTAAAAACTGAGTTTGGAACTGTATTTTCAAGTTTAAAGGGAAGATTTTAGGGCTTCTGAATATACAGTCTGGGCAAATGATTCTGGTAACCTGAGAGACTCTAATTGGGACCTGTCTGTCAGGACTTTGGACCTCATTCTCTGAGGTGACAGTGTGGTAATAGTCTTGCAAGAATCTGGTATGAATAAAACAGAATTTTTGAGGACTATGTAGGACACATCATTGTGTCATACTGGTGAATGACTGCCTGTTTCAGAAACATCCTTTAGCTAGGGTAAAGGGATTGGTTCAGTTTCTGAGGATGAATTAGTTTTTATGTTAAAAAAAATTTTTTTCCTCTCTAAAGTTGTGAGTAGACAGCTATATACTAAATGAGCTGTTAGGATAGTGGTGGAAACAGATACATAAATAGAGTTTAGTAAGCCCATTGACAACCCTTTTCTAGTCTCAGCACCCTTATTCCAGATTGTAAATACTGCCTGACTGCTGGCTGGGAGATAGTCCTGCAGTGAACCCTAAAATTTCTCAGGTGGTCTAAGTTGCCTTTATATAACGTGAAATTCTTTCACATAAAAGGTCTCTCATTAATCTTTTTTAAAATGCAAATTTCTTAATGCAAATACTCTTGAGGGAATAAGGGTAGTAGGGGCTGGTCTCTCATACCTGGTGAATTAGTTTGTACTCTGCCATTTAATCCATCTCTAACCTCACAACAGCCTGAGAACAGGAATACCTTTTTTTTTCTCTTTTAAATGGGGATGCAGTGGTATCCAGCCTGCAGTGGAGAACAATAATGGAGTATAGGGCTCTGAGAGGGAAAGTGCGGGCTTTGACTTGGTGCCATAGCCAGTTGGGGAATATTGGTGGTTCAGGGACAACATAGGTGTAATAGAAATATGAAGAGGCAGTAAGAACCAGGGAGAATACTGAAGAGCTCTGCTGAGGCCCAAGCCATTCCTCTCCCTGGAGACTGATTGACTCTAGTTCTCTTCATGCCCTTGGAACTATCTTAGAAATCTTATGGTGGAAGATAAGAGGGTGGGGAGTGATCCAGAGCCCGCAGTGAGGTGCCCAAGGTAAAAGGAATAGAGATCACAACTTCTGTCATTTAGTTGTGCTAGTCTTTAGTGAAGAGTTTCCCTGTGAGCACAAAGTTTGGTCTTAAGATTCACTGTGGTTAATGCAGGCTGGTCATTTCTAAGAGGACAGTGGAGGGGATCACTTAGGATGCAAAGAAGAAAGATTAGGGTCTAACCACAGTCTTGAATTAGAGCCAGCAGAAACCGAAAAGGGCAGGGCTTAAAAAGAGAGGTTGGTTGGCTTTTATTTGGCTATTGGGAGTCAGTAACCCCCTGTGCTTGCAGTTTCCTAGAATTACTGGTGATCATTCCCAGCGTGCCTCAATCTAATTTGTATAGTGCACTGGTTCTTCTAAAACTTCACTCATATACATGTGTACTCTTATTTTTCAGATGGATTCATGATTTTACTTAGGTAGATTTATCTTAGGCAATGATATTTGTGAAGTTGTACATGCAGTATGTAGGTATTATTAGGTATTATAAACTACATGTTAAAATATATAACAATTAAAATATTAGTTTTCATACTGGCTAAAATTACCATTCACATCAGTGGTATGGGAGCCACGCTTTGGATAACCCTGGGTTAACAGAAAAGTAATATGGTAAAATTTTGATTTGATTTGTGATTTTATGCCATTTAGCATTTTTTTCCTATTAACAAATTTATATTGTTTCCCATTAGCAACTCTGGTGGAAGGGAAAAACTGAAAAGAACTACTTATCATGTTTTGCTGGTATTCTGAATTCATACTTTGTGAAAGAAAATTAGGCCGAAACCGTTGGTAATGATTTCAGGACATGTTTAAAATATACTTGGGAAAGTTGCAGTTTTTCTAAGAGTACAGGACATGCAGTATTATTTTCTGATTATTTTTAGACTATTAAGGGGAGTTCTAATATGGTTTCTGAAAGTGACTTTCAAGGAATTTTCTAAATTTAAAATTTATTAATTTTTAGTAGGTTATACATTCAAATGGTATCCATTCAAACAATGAAAAAGATAACCCCATGAATAGTAAGTACATTTAAATGGTATAAACTCAAATGATAAAAAAAGGACACCCAGTGAAAAATCTTTCTGCTCTTGTTCTTGAACCACCTGGTTGCCCACTTCACAGACATAAATGCCAGTTTCCAGAAGAAAATTTTTGTTGTTGTTTTTTGAGACAGTCTCCCTCTGTCACCCAGGCTGGAGTGCAGTGGTGCAATCTCAGCTCCCTGCAACTTCCGCCTCCTGGCTTCAAGCAATTTTCCTGCCTCCGCCTCCTCAGTAGCTGGGATTACAGGCGCCTGCCACCACGCCTGGATAATTTTTTTATTTTTAGTAGGGACAAGGTTTCAACATGTTGGTCAGGCTAGTCTTGGAATCCTGACCTCAAGCAATCCACCCGCCTCAGCCTCCCAAAGTACTGAAACTACAGGCATGAGCCACTGTACCCAACCTCCAGAAAAAATTTTAAAAGAATCTAGGGAAATGATGATTTGTTGCTTTTCCTTTTTTCTTTAAGGTATTGGATATGTATTTCTATTTACTATGATTTAACTTTGTTAGCCATTTTTTTCCAGGCTTACTCTGGAGGTAATTTGTTATTTGACACCTTTTTCACTTTGTTAGCTTTGTTATCTCACTTTGCAAGTTGGTAAAGATGTCTTCATCTGTGAGCGTGATCAACATATACTATGTTAGCACCTAAATCTCCTTTTTTCATTTGTGTGTATGTATGTTGTGACCTCTAGTAGTAAAACTCACGTAAACCATAACTCCTCTCTTTATCTCTTTGGTGAGTGAAAGAAACTGTTGAAAATTTGGTTACCAGTTGGAGAACTGCTTCCTTTTTAAAAATTTGAGGGTAACAAATGAGAAAGTAAGTAGGCAAGTAAACATGAAAGAAAAAACAACTTGTGGCGGTCACATTTTTAACTCATTCTTGTGGTGTGATATTGCATCAGTACACAGAAACCAGAGGTTGAGGGTCACATGTTAAGTATAATCCACTTTAGAATTTGGGTTGTGTATATTATACATATGTGTTGAAAAGTATGCTTATTTGTATGTATGAATGATCTGTGCTTTTTCAGAGCCTACCAGTGTTGAATGTATTGTTTTGAATGCAAGTAAATGTATTATATCAGGGGTTGGTAGACTAGTAGTTTGTTTTACCTTGTTAGCCTTATTCTTTGATGTACATGGAGTAGGCCATATGGCCAGGTTACCCATTTGTTACCCAGACTTTTGCCAAATACTAAAAAGACACTCTTGAGAGAATAATGACTTTGTTTTAAATTGAATACAATTTGGTATCTGTTTAACATCTAGTCTGGAAAATAGTGTATCAGTAGGTCATAAATAAAAGTTTGGGTGGACATTGTTTAAATATTCTAAGAGAAGAATAGACTGGTTCTCAAGTTACTTAGGCTGTTTTAAGTGGTAAGAATAAAAAGTATATTGGCATTTCCAGTTGGGTTTAGAAGTAGATTTAACTTTGTTAGACTTTTTTTTTCCAGACTCACTCTGGAGATAATTAATTCTTTGTTATTTGGTACTTTATTCATTTAGACTGGCAGGTGATATAATAGTTTTCATTAAAATGGAATTTGTTGGTGTATAAATAGGCTGAGATTAGGGCCAGGCTGGCTCCAGGGGCACAAAGGATGTCATCAGGATTGATCTTGTTCTCTTCTATCAACTGTTGGCTTCATTTTCAGGGGAGTTTTCTCCACATGGGGTAGAGATGACCAGTAGATCTCAAAAGACAGGAACATGGCCATTTTGTTTCAGATAGTCCAGCATATAGCTTTATTATTCTGTTTTGGAGCCTCTCCCTGAATCAGTAACTTGGGCCAGGGAGTGAGGTCTTCTGGCTACCTTGAGCTGTGCTCACCTCCTTAGGAGGTATATGGCCATATCATACACTGTTTCTCAGATAGAGAAGAGACAGTTCTAGAAAGGAACACTTAAACCCAGACAGGCATAATATGTGTCTATTACAGTGGAACAGCTACATATTAATATCGGTAACGTTCTCTGAGATGTTTTCCTGACCAGCCTAGCCTTCTCAGCTTTTGCTTTGCCTCCTAACTATAATGTTTATATAAGTAGTGAGTTTTTAGCCTGACTTAATCTATAGACTAGAGAATACAACTTGGTTCATGTTCTTCTTGGGAACTTTTTTGAAATTACTTTAATGCTTGACATAATAAAGTTATTTTCCTAAGGTTATTTTATATCTTAAGTAGTTTCTAACTCTGAATAATAACATTGGTAGGGAGAAACTTGCCAACACTTCTGTGATACTATCATACTGCAGCTAATAGAGAAGTTTCTGTTGTTTTCACGTCTTAGCCTCTTAGTCGTTAGAATGGTGAAAATAGTGTTTTAGCAAACTGTTAACTTGGAATATTAAAACTAACTTGTTTTTACTTAGGGCCCTGCTTCTTCATCTGTAAGGCTTCTGAAGTCTTTGAAAATGGTCCAGACATGCAGTTTAGGGAGAATTGTGGAGGGTCCTGACTCTGAGCTATGTGTACTTGGAGACCCTTGGTACTTCAGGAGATGATGCTCTCTAACTGGCCATTTCCTTGAAAGCTCCAAGAGTAGGAGAAACTTCTGGCCTTTCTCTTTAGATTAGATGTTAGCTCAGCCCTTCGAAGAACAAAGACTAGACTGTCTGGCAGGACTCAAGGATGTTGAGAAATGCAGTATGCTTTCACCATATATGGGTGTGGTGATTGTGTGGCTGAGCTCAAAATGGTTGTTTGGGAACATTGGGGAAGCCATAGTCTTATATTACCAAGTCTTTCTCCACTTAAGATGGAGCTCTGGGTGATTTCTTCTGTTACGGGGTCACAATGTAGTATCAGGCTGTGTGTTATCTCTGAGTTTGCTGTATCTGCAGAATTCATATAGGTTAAATTCATCTTATTGATACATGAAGACGTTTGGGAGATGAGGAGAGAGTCTTTTAAAAGAAAAGACTTATTCATGGCCCTAGTCCTCCAGGAATTTGGAGGTTAATGAGAAGATGAATTTATACTTGTGGAGTAGTATATAAAATTTTGACCCTGGGCTCAGGAGGTCTGGGTTTGAATCTTTGCACTGCCAATTTACTAGTTCTACAATCTTCTTCTTCTTCTTTTTTTTTTTGAGACAGAGTCTTGCTCTGTCACCAAGGCTGGTATACAGTGGTGTGTGATCCCAGCTCACTGCCACCTCTGCCTCCCGGGTTCAGGCAATTCTTGTGCTCCCAAGTAGCTGGGATTACAGGTGTGTACATTGCGTACAGCCAATTTTTGTATTTGTAGTAGCAATGGGGTTTCACCATGTTGGCCGGGCTGGTCTTGAACTCCTAGGCTCAAGTAATCCACCCACCTCAGCCTCCAAAGTGCTGGGATTACAGGCATGAGCCACCTCACCCAGCCTGATCTACAATCTTGCTTAGCCTGTTTTTTCTTCAGTAAACTGACATTACAGAGTTATGAGAATGAAATAGATGTTAACTGGCTTGAAATTTGTAAAACTGGGTAGATGTGTTACTTAAAAAGTCTGTGCCTTTAAGTAGTTAGTGTTAAGTACTGTTTTAGTTGAGACATTTTGAGTAATATTTAGGTGTCTTTATTACTGGTTTATGTTAAATACCATTCTGTGCCCAGTGGTCTGCTTAACACTGTTAGGAATGCTGGAAAGGTATAAGAGTCTTTAAGGACCTTAAAAGTTAGTTCAGAGACCAGGCTCATATTTGAAAGGGGAAAAAAACAAGACCATGGCACAGTATATAACAGTGCTTCTGGTAAGTAGTACAGACACCAGTGAAGAGAGAGCAAGCCCTTAGAAAGAACTGCATGGGAGTAGATAGGCATTATTTCAGTTGAACTTTAGATCATCTCATCAGAAGGTATTAATCACCATTTATATGTGGAACTAAGCAAAATCTTCTAGAAGTTAAAAAGAACAAGTATTTTCATCCTCTGAGAACTTGTGTCCAGTTAGGGAGATGAGACTGGCATTTTTTTAACAAACACACAAACAACAGCAGTGCCCTGTAGTGCAAGGTTATGTATCTAGGCCAAATGCTGCATGAGTGGTGCAGACAAAAAGCGGTAGGGTTTGAGACACGGAGAGACTCTTTTTACCTATGAGACGTTTTAGTAGCAGAGATTAAATGTGGATAGCAGAAATTGCAGATGGAGTGCCTGGAGGGGAGGATGGCCAGAACAAAGGTATAGAGGAGTGAGAGGTGAAGGACCAGTTTGCAGGGTAAAAGCGATAAGAGCATTAAAATTGAATTGAAATCAGGTTTTGTAAAGCCACGGATACCAGAGAAAGTAGTAGACTGGGAAGATACTGAATGACTTTGGGGTAGAGTGGGGACATTTTGAATAGGGTGGGGACACGGACATGATCAGAGACCAGTTGTCAGCAGCATTTAGGTTGGATTGGAGTTGGGAGTGGGGCTTTACTAGAGGCAAGAAAGCTAGTTAAGGTTAAGTGTCAACTTAGATTTGGTGAAACACGGACCTGTCTTTGGGTACTGGTGGTAGAAGTTTAAAGGGACCATGAAAGGGATCTTCTAAGGGAAGGAATGACCAGGACTTGGTGCACGGATGGAGTCTGGCAGAGTAGGAGAAAAGGGCAGGAAAACCCAAAGGTTAATCCAAGGTTTTAAGCATGAGTGATAAGTAGATCATTATGGAACCAGGTAGAAAATAGGAAGTTTAGGAGAGGGGAAGGTAAAAATCTGAGTTTGATTTTTGAATATGGAATCCAGATTCCAGTGCTACAAGAAACCTAATGTGGTTCCACCGTTCATTTCAGAGATAAATGAAATGCCTAGAGATAAGGTCTCTGTATTTTGAATTTGAAGGGAGTGAACAAGTTCTCTAAAATGGGACTGTCACAGACATTTAAAATCTTGTGCCTACATCTTTTTTCTTCTCTCTGCAGTTCTTGCCTCATATACTTTGAAGCCTTTCCTGTCTTCTCTATGATAGTCATTGATCTTGTTGCTCCAGGAGCACTATTACTCTGTGCTGTGTAATTTAGTTCTTAAATATTAACTTTATTTTGTTTTTTCCTTATGCTTGGTTTTGCAGCACATTGTGCCTCTGATGTGATGCAGTGGTCTTTAGTAACCTCTCTGGATCAGAACGCTTGTCTGTCAATCTGTTCTCTGAAAGGTCAGAGGTTGAACACCAAATACCATACTTTCTTTTACTTTGCAAATTTACCAGCTACTAATATACTGAAAAAAATTTGTTTTGTTTTCAGTGTGTACCTCCTCCAGAATAAAATGAATATGTTCTATTTGTGCCTTTTCCTTCCTCTGAGTAAATCTGTTAAGCAGCTGCTGTGTCCTAGGTGCTGAGGTAGCACAAGAAGCCCAAAAGTTTTCAATAGGCCACAGTTTATTTTACTATGGACAAAATGAAATAGTCCTGTATTTTTCTTAAAATAACAACCTTACCTTTTCAAGTTTCAGGTTTTTCTATTCTAATACCTTGCAAGAATATCCATGATCACCTTACCAGTGACTTTTCTAGAGTCAGTCTTAGACCTTTTTATCCTTTATCTTCTTTATTCCCAGTCTAAATTTCTTAATTAGAAACTGATAGCATGGGAAAAGTATTTTGAACACTGCTCACACAGGCTTTCACCACTCAATAAATGTTAATTGAATCTAAATGTCATAGTTCTCCCTTCCTTTGACCTTGTTTTCTGTTTTGTCTTGGTTTCATTTTGTTTAAGGCATTAAGGCTTTTATAAGAGTGACGTATCATAGATCCGTCCTCCTCCCCACCCCCAGCCTGCTTAGTGATGCCTAATACTCTTTTAGCTTTCCGATTTTAATGTTTTTATTTGAGTATATCTCTGTGAGGTCTGCATTTTCATTTACATACAGTTAGGTTTGTTTCTTAAATGGATTTCTTTGTATTTATCTGCATCAAAACTTGTGTTCCATTTTGCTTTCCACTTAATTCTAAATTTAAGATCTCTGTCCATTTTATGAAAGTGGGATTAACTTTTTATAACTCAGAAGAGCTCAAATGCAATACATGTAGTATTTATAAACTTGGATAATTTAATTTTTTTCTGCCTACAGGATATTCATGAAAATGTCAAGCCAGGTCTTAGTGATTTCTGGGGAATCTTATTTCTCTGAAAATAGTCTTAGGTGGTGATATTTTCAGCCTTTTTGAAAATCGTCATTATAACAATACCTTCTTATATTATGCCTCTCTATTTTTTATAAAGTGCTGTCAAGTATGGTGGGTCTCATCTCTCATGTATTTGACTTGTGGGCAGCATGTATTTCTTGGTGTAATTGACACCTTTGAACTGCCTTTTATAGACAAAACTAGAACTTTTTATTATCTGCTGATGAGCAGACATTTCAGGCTACAACATAGTGTGCTGCCTACCAGCCAGCTGTTTAGTTTTAGCAGTGCTATCTTTAATAGTGTGTTTGTGCAGTTGAGTTCCCTTCCCCCATATCATAAAAATAAGTGGCAGATGAAAATTGAAAGTGCAGATACTGAGTAGGGGTGAGAAACATACTTGTCAATATTAATGGCATATTCATCTTGATTGTATTAAGGTGAGCCAAAATAGTGGGTAAATTTGTGACAGAGCTGGAGATGAGAATTTTTTTTTTAAGTCTTATGATCAGTAGGGAAGAAAATAAAAACAAATGTACAAAATGCTAAAACTGTATTGAAGGTATAACTGAGATATAACTAGGGATTTTACCATTTTTAGCTTTGTGCAAGCCAGTCACCTTTTTAATATATAAGTTTATTCTACCTTCCTGTATTCTGACTTACGATATACCTTTATAGGATCACATAATTATACTAGAGATGTTTCATTGCATCTTTGACAAATGTTGAGATAGTTTTATAAAAAAGAAATTGTCTCAAAAGTGACTTGAGTCAGAGCACAAGCCCATTAATTTCTGGGGGTGGGCAGGGGGAGAGGTCATTCTTTGGAAGAGAGAAGGAACTTACAACTGATGTGGGGGGACTCTTTTGTGAATGTGTCCTATTTGAAAATTGGTGTGCATGTGTGTGTATGTTTGTGTTGATCTTACATACTGTAACCTTGTTGAACTCTCACCTATTCTTGGATTGTGTTTGTGTGTAGTTTCCTTTGGATTTTCTACTTAGGCAATAATGTTGTTGACAAATAGGGACAGTATTATTTCCTAACTAACTTGGTATTTGGAGAACATAGGGTGCAGTGCTATTGTGTAGTAGACACTAAACATTCTCTAAGAGAGAGGGATCAGTAAACTGCTGAGTGAAACTGCTGGCAGTTTCAGAAGGTGTTGGTAGTACCAGGCAGTCTTCAATGCTGGATTTGAAATTGAGATTAATTATTTTCATACTCTTTTGGTAATTAGTTACTGAATGTATAGTATATGCCAGTTACTGTGCTAAATGTTGGGGATTAGTCATATTTCCTACCAAAGTTAATTTCATGGGAGTAATGGACAAATAACTTTTTACAACAAAGTATGAAACTCTGATAAGGAAGTATAGGATACTATGGAAACAAACATTTTTCTAGTTTTTTGTTCCTGCGAAACTAGTGGGCATACATCCTAAAATGGCAAAGCAGTGAGGCCCAAGGGCAAAACTTGAAAAATTTGAGAGGGTTATGCTTAAAATCTGTTTATATAATAAAAGGTGCTGTTCTATTGTACTGAAATTTTTAACTTAATAAACCAACATATGTAGATGGTCTACATATGTTGGTTCTTTGCTTGTATTGAACATGCTAATTCTTACACTTGTTTAATCATAAAAGTGACTTTAAAAAGTACTTGTGACCATCCAGTGTTAAGTGAGCTTTGCCTGAGAGCTGTTTTTTTTAGGCTCATGTATTAGGTCTGGGTCACCTGGGTTTATCACATTGGAAGACACAGTTATTGCAGGACTTTCTCCTGGGTGACAAGTGACCACCACAGTAGCCAACCTGGATGTAGTTATGGTGGAGATGGCTGTCACAATAATTCCCAACTTTTCTTCTAGAACTGAATCCAATTATATTTCTTTCACATAAAGGTTCTCCTAGAAGCAGATTGTTTTTTCATACAGAGAGGTCAAAAGAAAACATTAGAACTCTCCCAGTAAGACTTAGAAGTCTGGTTGACTCAGTCAGTTTGGTCATTATAGTGATTTTCAAACCTGTTTTTACCTTTGGCTGCTTTCCACTGAATCCATTTGAAAATGCATTAGTGGAATCTTTCTCTCTTAACAGAGCTTTCCCAGGGTTCTCTTTCAGATTATTCCATTCTGCTTTTCTTGAGTTTCCAAATACCTTGTAGAAATTATTTTTCCTTGAAGCATTCTGAGAACTCTCAGTATTAATTAATTGACCATAAACTGCCTATATCTGTCATTCATAAAATTGAAAACCGAAAAGTAGAGGAATTTGTAGATGGTAAGGGAAGTAAAGGAGGTAACAAACAGCACCAAACTCCAGATATGTAAGTTACTACGATTTGAATATATCAACAGATTTCAAGGTTGGCGTGTGGAAGTTCAGTCGTAAATTCTAGGTGACCTCTCTCCTCCAGCTTGGCTTCTCCTTTTTTATTTTTATTAATGTATTTTTTTGAGAATGAGTCTTGCTATCACCGAGACGAGTGCAGTGACGCAATCTCGGCTCACTGCAGCCTCTGCCTCCTGGGTTCAAGCTATTCTCTTGCCTCAGCCTCCCTAGTAGCTGGGATTACAGGTGCCTATCACCACAGTTGGCTAATTTTTATATTTTTAGTAGAGATGGGTTTCACCATATTGGCCGGGTTGGTCTCAAACTCCTGACCTCAGGTGATCAGCCTGTCTTGGCCTTCCAAAGTGCTGAGATAACAGGCATGAGCCACCACACCTGGCACCCTTTTTATTTTTTTATTTTTCCTACCTTGTTGTCTACTAGTTGTAGAAATAAATGTGTCTGGATGGATAGGAGGTATGACTTCCTTTTTAAAAACATTTTCTTTACTTATAAATGCAGTACTTATTAACAGTAACTCTCCATTCCTACTCTGCCTCTCCCCACTCCAACTACCATTAATCTACGTCTGTCTGTATAGATTTGTCTGTTCTGTACATTTCATATAAATGGAATGACACAATGTGTGGCCTTTTGTGTCTGGCTTATTGATACTTAATGTAAATTTTCTTTTCCTTTTTTTTTTTCTTGAGACGGAGTCTTGCTGTGTCGCTAGGCTGAAGTGCAGTGACGTGATCTTGGCTCACTGCAACCTCTGCCTCCCAGGTTCAAGCAGTTCTCCTGCCTCAGCCTCCCAAGTATCTGGGATTACCAGCACACACTGCCACGCCCAGCAATTTTTGTGTTAGTAGAGACGGGGTTTCACCATTTTGGTCAGGCTGGTCTCAAACTCCTGACCTTGTGATCTGCCTTCCTTGGCCTCCCAAGGTGCTGGGATTACAGGCGTGAGCCATTGTGCCCGGCCTAATGTAATATTTTCAAGGTTCATCTATGTCATATGTATCGGTACCTCATTTCCTTTAATGACTGAATAATCCATTGTTTATCCACTTATCATTTGGAGGTTTGGTTTGTTATCAGTTTTTGTCTTAGGAATAATGCTACTGTGAACATTCTGATTCAGGTTTTTGTGTGGGCATGTTATTAGTTCTTTGGGGAATATAACTAGGATATAATTAGGAATGGAATTTTTGGGTCATATGATAACTGTTTAACTTTCTGAGGAACTGACAAATTGTTTTCTATGGTGTCTGCACCATTTTATATTTCACTAGCAATGGATAAGGCTTTGAATTTCTCCACGTCCCTTCTAACACTTGTCATTGTGTTTTCCTGATATCCAGTCTAGTGGGTATGAAGTAGTATCTCATTGTAGTTTTGATTTTCATCTCGTAGTGACCAATAATATTGAGTATCTTTTTGTGTGCCTATTGGTTATTCGTTCGTATATCTGCTTTTGAAAAATGTCCTTGAGCTTTTTTTTTTTTTTTTTTTTTTTGAGATAGGGTCTTGCTCTGTCATCCAGGCTGGAATGCAGTGGCGCAGTCATAACTAACTGCAGCCTCAACCTCCTGGGCTCAAGGAATCCACTTGCCTCAGTCTCCCTAGTTGCTGGGACTACAGACATGAGCCACTGTGCCCAGCCACATTTTTGTATTTTTTATAGAGACAAGGTCTCGCCTTGTTGCCCAGGCTGGTCTTGAACTCCTGGGCTCAAGTGATTCTCTCGCATTGGCCTCCCAGAGTGCTGGGATTACAGGCGTGAACTGTGCCTGGTGCTTTGCCCATTTTTCATTACATTGATTGTCTTGTTATTTGAGCTATAAGAGTTCTTTATATATTCTGGATACTTGACCCTTATTAGAATGTGATTTGCAAATATTTGCTTCCCTTCTATTAATTTTCTTTTTACTTTATTGATAGTGTTTGAAACACAAAAGTTTTTAATTTTGATGAAGTCATTTTAATTATTATTTTTTTTTGGTTGCTTTTGCTTTTGGTGTCATATCTGAAAAACCATTGCCTAATTCAAGGTCGGAAATGCATCTGTTTTTTTTTTTTCTAAGAATTTGATAGTTTCAACTCTTACATTTGGGTCTTTATTCCATTTGAGTTAATTTTTATTTTTGTTTTTATTTTTTTGAGACAGGGTCTCGCTCTGTTGCCCAGGCTGGAGTATAGTGGCATGCTCATGGCTCACTGCAGCCTTGACCTTCTGGACTCAAGCAAATCCTCCCAGCTCAGCCTCCCTGGAAACTTGGACTACCAGCGTGCACCACCACCCTGCTAAATTTTGTATTATTTGTAGGGATGGAGTTCTGCCATGTTGCCCAAGGTAGTCAAACTCCTGGGCTCAAGCAATCTACCCACCTCAGGCTCCCAAAGTGCCTGTACTACAGGCATGAGCCACTGCACTTAGCTCATTTGAGTTAGTTTTTATATACTCTGTGATCCTTTTGCATGTGGATATCTTGTTGTCCCAGTACCATTTGTTGAATATGACTTTAAAAACAAAACTATTCTTTGTCCTCACTTTATCTACCATCAATTCAGATACTTATATGTCTTGCACATTTGCAGGCACTATTAATATAAAACTGGAGTATGCAATTTACAATAAGGACTTGGTCTTTCCTTGGGGGCTAATGTTTAGTAGAGACTGATGATGGTATATACACATGAAATTGTTAAAATGGTTTATAACTAAGTGCTAGGGAAGTAGAGGAGAGATCAGAAGTTACCGGAATTCAGAAGAGGGAGTAAGTCTGCAGTCAGATGGGTTCATAGAGAAGATGAAGCTATTGAGGTTAGGTATGCTTTAGGTTCAGAAAGATCAGAAATGGCCACAACAGAGCTGTTGAAGCAATTCGATTCTTTTTGGTCCAAGGAGTGTATGGAACACCTTTTAAACATATTTTGAAATTTTCCTGAAGTACCAAGTCTTGCCTTAGCCTAAATTATGTTATTAAAAGTTGGAAGCCTAATCGTGTTATTGGAAATTGGAAGCACTTGATATAAACTTTGTGCAACTGTGTTTAGAGATAAGGACAGTTTTTTTCTTTTCATTTCCCTGAGTAATTGTCATTGAACCAGACTTAATATAGCCCCTCTTCACAGTTCCTTTTAACCTTTTAGGATTTATTTTCATGGAACTTTAAAGAAACTATTTTTGTCATAGTCACTGATTACTTCCACATTGTAAATCCAGTGGCCAATTCTCAGTCCACATCTTATTTGATGTAGTAGCACATAACACAGTTGGTTACTCCTTCTTCCTTTGATACATTTTCTTTTTTTTTTAATTTATTTTTTTATTTTTTTTTTAGAAAGAGAGAGAAAAGAAGAAAGAAGGAAACAGCAAAAGAAAGAAAAAAAAAAGAATGAAAGAGAGAAAGAAAGAGGAAGAGAAAGAGGGAGAGAGAATGGGATTCTTGTTTTATTGCCCAGGCTAGAATGCAGTCTAAAAATGGGTATTAAAAACCTCTTTTATGCCAATA